>VWZK01004862.1:13814-62011 GCA_013396935.1 Baryphthengus martii
AATATCTCATCCAGTCTGAAGCATGACAAGAGATGTTCAAAAGGTCTAGAGCTGTGTAATTTACTAGATAGATGCTGGAAACTAGCAGTTTCTAGTACTAGACCTACCCAGTTTTGGTCCATATTTCAATCTCAGATTTATTTTCAACACTATTGTGAAATGGTCCTGAGGAAGGTCTATTAAATTTCATTCCTTTCACATGTCACTATATACCTTTTGAAGGTGTACTGCATGGAAATTAAGGAAATACTCCAGATTTTCTATTCACATGTTTTGTTGATGGATCTATTCCAAAAAAAATGTCTGTTAAATAAGAATGTTAAAGCAAATACAAACCCATTTAGTTCAGGATATAAAAGACACTTTTTTTTTTTTTTTTTTCCCCAGAGTTTATTGAATAGACAGGAAAAATAATGTATACCTTTATTTATCTTGACATTTCTTGACAGTTTGCAGTGCAACTCCTAATCTATATTAGAAATAATCACCTCTCTAACTACCATGAAAGTTTTTAGCTGAAGGTCAGGCTCACATGTGTATACTCTATTTTAATATCATCTGATTCAACAAACAACTCTATTGATTTCATGAGGATGGTTCCATTAGAGAAAGCAGAACTTCACTGCAGTAAGTAGAAGAAAGGTAAAAACATATTCTCTTTAAAATCACTAACAAAGAGGCAAGATGAAAACCAGTATGGAGCCCTGTAACAGTGAGAATAGCGTGACACTATTTGCCTTGAGTTAAATGAGTGCTAGACTTGTCCATTCTTGGGCAATATTGCAAATACATTTTGATACTAAGGTAATATGAAATGCTTAGTTTGAAAATAGATATTCTTCATTCACAGACACCGAAGAGCTAATCTTAGGGTTTTTTCATGTGAGTAGGAGCGTTGCCACTTGGAATTAAATAAGACTTTTGAGCACTGAAGTATTAATGCTTCTCTGATGCACAGATACAAGCAAAACTGTCTTGCAAAAGTAAAAACTATCACCAAGTTTTAATTGCATCTTCCTTCAATCAGAATTCAGTGCCTCAGAGCAGATCCAACCCTAAGTCTTCTACATAATACCTCAACAGATTTATTAGAAGCAACCTGGCCTTTTATGGTAGCATTTGAGAGATCAGCATTGCGCCAACCCAGAACATATTTAGTTTTGTATGTCATACTTCAAAAAAGCTTGGTAAATGTAGTTCCTAGATCCAGACCGATTACACATATTCTAGGTGCTTAATGATATGCAACACTTTAGAGACACAGCATACAATTATAAAGATAGCATTCATGTAGGCACATGCCTGATTATATAATGGAGATTGTGATTTTATATCTACTTACCTCAGAAACTGTGATATTCAATATATTGATTTTGTGCAATTCCTGATATTCTCTTCTTTAAATAAGGCTATCCTCACTCAGCCAGATTCTCACTTGATCGGCAGACTCTTCCATACCTAACAGTACTGAACTGTCTTTGAGTCCAAGTCCCAGTTTGCTTCATATGCATTCCTATTGCTCTCTTTATTTCCCATTGAACAGCATAGCAAAGGTCCACATGAAGGCTGATGTTCACTTTAAGAAAAACGATAACAATTTCCAACTTTCCTTTCTGCTTGTTTTCTGGTCATATAGAATATGACCAGAATATGAACAATGCTCCCTGTCATCTGGGACCTTATGAAGAAACAAGACCCAGAATAGAGACATCCTATGTTCCAGTCCCACTAAAAACGCCATTTTTCCCTTGTGGTAGGTCAAATTGTACCTCAGTTACATTCATTCAAGCCCTGGGAACTAAGAAATGAATTTGGCCCTCTATCTGTATTTGTGCCTTCCTTCAAAAGACAGCAGCACTGTGAGTCATCTAAGGGTGACAAAATTTGCTGCTCCAGGAATGAACATTTCCACACAGGAGCAGATAAAAATGAAAACAACTTAAAAAAATTCAATTAGATTAGCAGAAAAAAGTGAGTGTTCGCTCAGCTATTCCTGAGCAACAATTTATTCCTAGGGTGGTGCGAGAGACCCAAGCCAGCGGTCAGCAAGCTGACAAATCTGTCAGCTTTGCTGGGTGGCTGTCAGTCAAACCAGGTGCCCGCTGTGTGTTGTGGCGCTCCTTGTATTAACACCCTGCTGAGATAATTCTTTTTTATCCTTTTTTTTTGCCACCAAGAGGGTCTGCCACCACACTGCTGTTTTTCATCTTGTTAATTGAGTCATTTATTTCGTTAAAAGGTGAAACTTTATCAGGGTTTATGTGCCAAATGTGAGAAGGCATATTTAATGATACATCAAATGTTAGAAGCATGCAGGTGCCTCTGCGTATGCTCTTTAAAATGCTGAGAGGAGAGGTAGTTCTTGTAAATTAAAATCACCTGATAATAACTAAAAATAGGCATTTTGTTCCCAGGCAACAATGCAAATACACTGTATATATATGTGTGTGCTTGCTACTAAATATATAAAACACACAGATATTTGTATTTAATTTTCGATCAGCAAATTCATCCATATTCGAAAGCAGATAACTGGAGGGATAAACAATACAAGAACAAAATTCAAAATTATGTAAAAAAACCCCAAGAATTTCTAGATTGGCTGCTTAAAATAGTCTTTGAAAAAAACTTTCAAGCTTCTCCAAAGAAGATTTCCCTATCTCTGATTACCACCACTCTTCCTGAGGTAATTTGCTCATTTTCATTTTCTGTGTATTTCTGAAGCAGCAAAGTTAGGTTTGTTTTTTTTGTTTTTTTTTTTTTTTTTTTTTTTTTTTTTGTACTCTTATTAGGAAGTCCATTTAATTGGTTAATTAGAGTCTGGGCAAGCCTCCAATGAAACTGATGAGAATCTCTGCACTGCCATTAATGGCTGTTGTCTCATACCTCCAGGTCTGTATTCACGAGGGAATGAGAGTCATAGAATGCCAGGTTGGAAGGGACCTCAAGGATCATCTGGTCCAACCTTTAAATGAGTCTGGAGTCTTCAAAGAAACCTAAACTCTACAGAGAACAAGAAGGGTTTGGATGTCTATCCTCCTCAGACAAGAAATCAATGCAAGTTCATCACCAGGTAGGTGGATTTCACATGATCAAACCCATCCTCCCAGATACAAAATGACAGCAAGTGTCCAGAAAAGGGAACTATTGAGATGTCAAAAAGGCTGGTTGGTGCAACTGTCAATTCCTATGTGGTGGTCAGATTGGTAGATGATGCCAGTGAAAACTATGTTCTGTCCTCTTCTTTGTGACTTTTACCTTTTAGCAGAACTAGAGGAGTTTGCCAACACCAGCAGAATGTGCCTTTCTCTTTAAAAGTGCTGTATCACTTACAAAAAGAAGTGTTGATTCAGTAATTTTTTAAAAACATCCCAAATTACTTAATCACACTAACAAGTGTGCTGAAAGTCTTTGGTAACCGGATTTCTTTCCTGTGGAATCCACTGCTGAGTGCTGCCTTCCCATTATGGGTTAGCTACCCCTCAGTTCCTGTCCCCCTCATGATTGCCAAGCTCTCATTAGTTTAGGAGGATCAATACCATCTGTGTCTGAAAGACACACTCCCACATGGTTTATTTAGTCAGCAGCTACCAAATTCACCCTGCCTTCCAAGCCTGGGAGTAGGTGAGTGAATCTGAGATCAGGCCACTAGGATCAGGCTGGTAGTTTCTGAACTCAAGTCAATGTGTGGGTAGGTTGTGTAAGTAGGAGGTGCCTCACTTTGATTTCAGCATTAGTTGCTCTGCTCGTTTATTGCTTGAAAATGTTCTAGTCCAGGTGAGTAGTTCTCATTCATGCCACAGGATTAGTTTGAAAAAATGTACCAGAAGACTTTCCATCTCTCTCACCTTGTTCTTTCCTCACTTCATCCAGAGATACCAGAAGGTGTATGAACATTTTGATAAATCTTTGGTTTTGTTGCAATAGCCATTGAGCATATTCACTATGAAGAAAAGCTCTGTTATCTGCTCATGTTTTTCCAAAACAGTTGAACCAGAGTTCAACTTTTGAATGGCAACTTCTTTCTCAACAAACCCACTCTTGTGTGAGTTCACAGTCCTAGCTCTTCTGTGAATGACAAATACATGTTTACTGGTTTTTAATCCAAACAGCTCAAGGAGAATAAACCAAAGTCTAGGAATGGATCTTACAGCACCAGGACTTCTAAAAGGTGATAATTCTAAGGACGGCCAATCACTCAGTGACTTTGTGGACCTGTTTCCTACTTATAGTAGGAAAATTTAAAATACTAGACCAGAGTCGTCTTAATTGCAGCAGCCCACATGTTGTTTTCCTGCAGCTGATGTGTTAATAGCCTTCTGGTACTCTATGATCACTAGTCCATCTTCTGGAGAAAGCATGTCCCTAGCCCTGCTTGTTTTCCTTCAAGTAAATGTACTACCATGAGGTGTCACTGTGGCAAGAGAAGGCCTTTGGGTTACACTTGCTGCCCAAATTTCCATTGCCCATTTCTTCCTGACAACAGGCTTGGTGGAGACATTTATGGTGGAGCTATGCTGTTGGAGATAGCTCTCTTTTCACAGTTTTGAACAATGTGTAGCACTCAAATGTGGATAAAGTTCAGATGAAAAATACCATTGGGGTTTGCCAAGTTGGAAGTATTTTTAACTGTCTGTCATTACAAATATATTTGAATAAAAATAGTACAACCTCATACAAAGGGGACACAATAAAGTTTCTGTTTCCTTACGATGATTAGAATTATTTTTCTATTTGCCTGGATATACTAATGAAACAATTTTATCTTTTCCTTACCAAGTTTGTTCTTGTTGCATCTGCAAGACAACTATAGATGGGATCACTATTGTGCTGTAGGAATAGATGACAAAATGATTATCCTGCCCCCCTCAAAATCCAAAAATAATACAGAAACCATAGGAACAGCAGGAATGACCGTGCTAGTTGCTTAGGCGGAGTTCATCTACCTCCATATGCTGTGTTGAAGTGGTTGTAGAGGATGTTTAAGGGAAATACAGAGGAGACAAGAGAAGCACAAAACAGTAAGTAAAGAAAATAGCTTGATGAGATTGGGAAATACAATGAGACAATCAGCAGTTTAGAACTATTCTCATTTAGTAGCTGCTACATCTCTGCCTTTTGGTATCAGTAGTAATTTGTACTTATGTTGTCTTAAAGACCTGGGTGACAAGGCACTTTTTATAAATAGTTCTTACAGTACTATTAGGTGTACAGAATTGACTTTTATTTGCAGCTGAAGAAATCAAATGAGAAAAAGTGTGCATGAGTTCAGTGACAAGGGCTGGGTCTCATTCCCACAAGCCCTGAATTTTTATCATTTCTCTCTACTTAACCAGTAACCTGCACCTGTATTTTTCTAGTAGAAAAACATACAACATAATCACCTCCCTTTCTTGCACTAGCACTTTTTAGATAGTGTTTCCCATGCAGTTCCACTACACTTTTCTCGTATCCTCTTACTTACATATATCAACTGGGAATCAGTTTCTCCCCCACTATCACTCTTTTCAGTAGTCAACCTGTCCCTCTCCCCAAATCCTGGGACTTTCAAAGACAAATATTAGTCAAACAGAAATTACTGAGCTCAGCAGAAACATAAACAGCTATAAGGGAGGTTGCAATATGCAATCTAATGCTCTTTGAAAAGAAACTCTGAACATCTCTAAAACCTGATGTTTGTAATGTCTACACAGAGTAGAAACTGTTGTCCAAGGGCTCATGCTCTGCTGTGTTAATTTCTGAAAATTAGAAATGGTTGGGAAATTTTTTCTGTCCTGCAACACCTTGTAACATACAAAGAAATACTGATCTTGTTTTCACTGAAATTATTCACCATTGAAAATTTCCCACTGCTTCAGCTCAAAAATTCTGTCTTGGTTTCTTGTAATTGAAAAGCAGTTGGCAAATGAAAGCAAGGTGTCATCTCTCCCCCCGTAGTCTTCTGCACACTATACAGTAATTAGTTGAAAAATTAAAAATAATCCCAGAAGAAAGGACTGGATTTTTAAAAATTATTATTATTTTGAGGAGTTTGTCTTCTCTGTAAGCATCTTAAAAACACACTATTAGGAAAGTGTATAAACCAAAGTGTTCAGCTGGGAAACTTATTTTCAAAATAGAAAACTTTTCTCTTAGTTACTGTGTTTGCCAATTTCCAAATGAATATGATAAGACAAAATTGGATTCAAATCTGTAGTTCACCAAGTAGTGACCAGCAGGGATGGTGCTGATTTATACCCTAGAACCTTTCATCCAACCTTTTGCCTGTGATTAATACCCTGTTAAGGTTAGGTCGATTTCTTTTCTCCCATCCTGTCTGCATCAAGCTTACTGCAGCTTACACACTGTAATAAGATAAAGCCAGCTTAGGTAAGTAAAGCCATAATCTGACAAAAAGCTGGGCCTGGAGGCCTTTTTTTTAGATTTGGGTCATGATCATGGTCCCACTTACTACTGGCCCATCAGGCAAAAACTAATGATTGTAAAATTGCCGTTAGTTACCAAGGTGGCCTCGAGCGATAAGATCTCAGCTAATTTTGAACTCAGATGATAGATCCCTGGGCTTTGTGTCTGAAGATCAGCAGTTAGCTTTCTGTTAAAGGCAAACTTCACAGTAAACCCACTGACAGACTAGTATTAAATTATCCTTGTCATCCAATATGTAAAGCTTGGGTGATAATGAAACAAAGTTCAAAGGCAAACCCTTGCACTAAAGAAAGTGAAAAAGAGCAAGTCCATTACAGCTGCATCAGCTTCCATGCTGACCAGTTATGAAGAAATAACCTTAATTTCCATTATGGAGTCTTTTAAACCTATTTTCTACATTCGGCCCTAGAGACAGGGAGACATACTGCAGAACAATGTGTTACTCTGGAGCTAGTTGCTCTACTTTCTGAGAAGTAAAAGAATGAGATCAATGCCAGTATCTTTACACAGTCAGAAAGCAAATCTTGTTACTGTTTGAAAATGGAAGAGCATTCAGAGAACACTGAATTCAACATATAGGCATTTATTTAATGGAGCTTGAGCTCACATACTGTGATGACATAACAAATCCTGTTTTCTAGATGATAGCTATTGCAAGGAATTAAGGATGTTATCATCACAAATTTTAGTTTTACTTTACCTCATCTAGGCATGTGATGTCCCTAGCTCACATTTACCTCATCGTTATAAAATTAAGTGGTATCCTTCAAAAGATCCACATTTGTACATGTTTTCACATGTACAAATGTTCCTCCAGGCTAATCTTCATTGCTCAGTGGCATGCTATGCAGAAAGACTCAGCTAATTTGAAATGAGTTAACTGGGTTAACCTCTGTGACCACAGCACCACTATGGCTAAATTACAACCAGTAGCATAGAGTTGCTACAAGAGCATCACACATCTGTAATAGCTGTCATCTCCTTCTGTAGGTCTTGGAAGGAAATTCGATGTCTCAGACACCACATTAATATAACTGTGGGTAAATTGATGATCACTTTTCTGGAGTAGCATGTGTCATTGTGTTTCCTCCTCTAATTACTCCTTCTTCTCTTCATTCTTTTTCCCTTTCTCTGTGTTACAGTAATTCTTTGACATCACATTGAGGCTTCAAGGACCCAAAAAGCTGTTTAAACAGACAATAAATAATTAAATGGTTCTTTCCTCAAAGGACAGAATAAAGTGCCCTCAAACAAAACTCACTCTTTCTTTGCCTTGTGCCGTATTTCCTAACCTATAAAGAGGAAACACATATTGTGTTCTGGTTCGGGTTCAGTACCTGAGTTTATGTCTCTCCATAGTTATTTGCAAAATCCATTGATCAATAAAGTCTTCTTACTGAATTTAGGTGTTTGGCAATGAACGAGTTATTGATCCTCTAGCATGTTTGATTAGCGTCTTAACCAAAACTCTGTCAGGCAAGAAAATGTTAAAGTGATATTTTTCAAAGAGATGTCAAGATGGAGCTTTCTGAAGCAATAAAGCAGAAATATAAAGGTGTTAAGTATGCATCATAAGGATTTTCTTATTTATTTGCTCCTTTAGTAATTTTTGGTACGATATTCCTAAGCATTGCACTTTTGCTAAAGAACATGATACATTTTAAAAACATTTTTCATAGCAATGATTTATTCCTCCATGTTACTCCTTTTCTTTTATTTCTCTCTCCAATCTTTACCGGAAGAAAGAGAAACAGAAAAAAGTAATAAGAAAAGTGGGAAGGAGAAAAAATAATCTCCAATTCCCTACAATACTATTACCAAATTAATGAAAATGCATTTAATTTTTTTTTTATTTTATATTCCTTCCATTTCTTTTTTTGAAAAGAGAATAATAATTAAAAAATCTTCCTTCAACATTTTTTTTTTTTAAGGCTATTTTAATTTTTAAAAGCTTCTGGAAAACGTTTCTAACATCTGTGTTTTCATGCAGAATTTTCTTCTGATCATCATTTCAGTTTCAATTTTTATTGTAAAAGCACATTTTTGTTTGGGAATAAGTAGTCAGCTATATAACTTCCCTGTTTCCGTAAATCTACTTTTAAAAGTGTTTGGGAAGAACACTAAACATTCCTGAAATTCCTAGTACCTCTTCATGTTTCACTAATGCTGGTTTAGCATCTGGTTCTTTAAAATTGTTTTGGAACTGCATCCATCATATCACAGCTTCTTCATTTGCTTACTCTGTAACAGAGTTCCCAATATTTTATATTA
This sequence comes from Baryphthengus martii, assembly GCA_013396935.1. NCBI lineage: Eukaryota > Metazoa > Chordata > Aves > Coraciiformes > Momotidae > Baryphthengus > Baryphthengus martii. The sequence continues at coordinate 22,512 of VWZK01004862.1, forward strand.
ATTTTTCAAAGGATTTGTGTTAACTAATAAGATAGAGATGCTACACAAATTCCTACTACTGCTTTCTGCCTTATGTATGCAGGAGGTGCATTGCAATAAATTGAAAGCGATATGGGACCCACTGTGGTAAGATTGTACTGACAGCTTAATGTCCCATGGTGTGCATCTAAAATGGAATGAAGGGGTGAAATCCTGAACTGTTTGGTTCTGCCCACTCTTCCCTCTGCCTATACCCGTAACATTGCCTGCATTGTACTCCCTGCACTGAGGAGCACAGGTAAGGCAAACACAACTTCACATCTCTCTACAAGCAGAGATGCTACAGCAGTTCTGTTGATCTGCTCACATGCACAACTAACATGATTTGATTACATGTGTTCTTTTAAAAGAATTTAAGCAGTTTCTGAAATCTCCACAAATATCTCATGAACACTATGTCAGACATTGTCTTGTTTGATTTCTTGGTCTTTCATGTACTAACTTGTAACTAATGATGCAATTTTTAAAATCGGCTTTTACATTAATGCATCTTCACAGTTAGCAAATGATAGATTAGATAAACGCAATGATACTAATACATTAGGTTTGCAAGGATGACAATTATTGTTTGCGTGGACCTACAGTTATTCCTTATGGTAGGTTCTACACAAAACCACATATTTTTTTACAAAAGACTTCAGAATTCTGCAACATTTTAATGAATTTTACATTCTGGATTTTTTTTTCCTCATGAAGACTGGTCACATTGAAAAATATGTGACTTGTGAGTGGCACCTTGTGAGCCATTCAAAGAGAGAAAGAAGCAAAGATGCGTAAAAGTTAACATTTTGTATTTAATGATTTCACTTAGCTATGTACCTGCTTTATGTGCACACGCACACAAAGTGTATTTATTAAACGCAGATAGATAGGCGAGGAGAAATATATATGGTATAAATATTGTATATCTTTGTTTAGAAGTTACTCTCGTTTAGTAGCTGCACCTTAACCACGCACCTTTACTATGCAAGCCGCAGGGGAAAGTAATTAAATTTAATAGCTGCTGCCCTCGTTTTGAAGTCGCCCTCAATATAAAGCTGCACAGGGAAGTAATTAAATTTAATAGAAGCTGCGGATTCTAAACAAAGATATACGGTATAAAGTCCATATAGTTCTTGGAAAGTTAATTTCCAGCAGTGGCAGGCCTGTCACTTGAAATATTCATGGTTTTGTAATTGTTTGAATCAAATCTCCAGCTACAAAGGAACTTTCTCTGTATCTGAAATGATGGAACGATGAAGGATCTGCGCATGTACTTGGATACCACCATAATAAGAATAACAACAACAGTGATAATAAAAGAATGAAGAACAAAATAAGATTATAAAAGAAGCCCCCCAAAAGTCACACGTTAATATTCCACTCTCATTTTCATCAATCACCGAAGCAATACCCCCTAGATCAGTGCATTAACTTGTTTATCTTTTACAATGAGGAAAAACTTCATAGCTTCATCATTCATTCCAGAGTGAGGGGAGAAAAAACAAAAGGCAGCCACCGAAATTTGCATGGTGCTCAATTATACATTAGTGAACATCACTTGGCAATCTGTTCATATCAATTTAATTGGATTTTAATACTGCCTCTGATCTTGTTTTCTAATTAACAGCAGTGCCTGGCAATAAAGCAGAACCATGCACCCAGCAACACCTTTGATCTCAACCATATGGAGCTCCTCCGTGCTCTTGAAAAAAATTTTTTTCCCTTGTCTCCAATGCAGGCCGAGAGATACTGGGGCCCCCAGATGGCCAAATACCACTCATGACTGTGACTTCATTGATTATTTTCTTTCCTGATTGATCCTGATGGAAAATAAATAAAACATGCACGTGAAACTGGACGCAAATTGGTGTCACAAGCTTTTGGTTATGTTGATAGTTTTCTCTGCTCCTGCTTTAGAGGACAAGTACTTAAGTAAACATTAATTGACTCTATGGTCTGTGTTTAGGAGAATAACTTTAGCGCAAGGACCTTTTGCTTTGTGTGTAGTTACTGTCCTACTACTGCCACATTTTAACTGGGATTGAATGAAGGTAACCATTCATTCTTTATCTTTCTGATGTTATCACAGGCAAACTATTTATGCATGATTTGAGCTCAGCAGTTCAATTTATATCTGCTTTTTGATGATTTGCACTTGACAGTTGTAGATTTTTCCCCCTCCCCCCTTCTTTTTTTGTAGGACTCCTAGGTAAAAAACATGCAGAACAGAGCTCTGATCTTTGGTTCCTGCTCAGGTCTGGCTTCAAGAACAGTATGCTCATACAAAGCAAATGTTGGTGGCATGATATATTTCACATATTCTTCATCCAGAGCTTGCAACAGTTCTCTGAGATGCAAGGAACTGACTTGGTAGTTCCTTCCTGGGTTCAAAAAGAGACATAAAAAATGTTCCACAGTATTTATTTATGAAGTGGATTATACATAATTTGAATTTGCAAGGGAGTGAGCAACTAGAAGGAAAAAATGTTGCTGTTTTCTTATAACTTAAGTGTTACATAATGGTGACACAAAAAGCAATTTTGATTTCTGAATTTGGATAAATCAAGGGGAGCTGTTCTTCTCTTCCTTCTTTCACTTTTTCTTCTGGACTTGCCACCTTAGCCTGTGCTTTGATTTGAATACAACCCATAAGCAAGGTCAGGTCACTCTGCTCTTGAAGAAAAGATTTCCAGCAAATACCCTGACGTGTTGCTGCAGAAGCAGTTGTTGCTGACTTTGCAGGTGACATCTTTCCCTTTGTGTTAATGCTAACCCACCATAGCATTAAGGACATTGGCTCCAGGACAGTTGTTTTTCATCTGAGATGCAAACCAACACCCTGACCACGTGTGTTCATTACAGAACTAGCAGACCTGTTCAGCCTAGCTTGCAAACCATGTGCCTTTTATACACGGTGTCATCTCCTTCGGTTTCAGCTAGATGGTTTTCTTTGCATGGCTCTGAGCTTACATCCAGTATTGTTTGTGTGGTAATAAACCACTGCTACGCCCTGACACATACCAGTGAAACTGCACTAAATGATGCCTCTTCCTTCCCTGCTTTGAGTACCTATGTTGAAAATCCTCAGATTCAGAAAGCATATTAATTCTCTTGAGTTTTTGGAAATAGTTTATCTTTTCTGTCTCAGATTCAAAATCCATCTGATTAAATATCTTAACCATTTCATTAAATAAAATTGATTGGAAAGTGTTTGGGTTTCACTTTTGTGGAGATATGTTGATATGTACCAGCCCAAGGCCAGAGTCAACAAACCAGTAAATAAAATAGACTGACAGTTGGAATACAGACAATATGAAGACACCAGGTTCCATTCTCTGCAAATCCAGAGCCTAATTGTTGCTGATTTTTGGATTACATTTCATATACTCTATTTCACGCATTTACTGCATTCCAATCAACTTCTATGGGTGAGAACTTCAGAGGGGAGAAACAAACCTGTCTGCTCTGGACATAATCTTCCTTTATTGTATGAATAAAAAGTAATTCGGAGCCCGTGTTTCAGGGAGATGCTAGAAAGCTCCTCCAGCCTGATTGTGGTAAGGATATCTTCAGGCAGTTAAGAGGACTCTGCAGGTCAAAGTGTCTGCCCTACTGGATTAATTGTAGAAACAGGGTTTATACACTCATACCAAGCACGAGTTTAATCTGGATTTACTGTTTTCTTCATTCGTTTTCCAGAATTTCAGGCTATAAACTCTTGGATTTTATCATGCAGGGTAAAAGTAAAGCACTGAAGGAAATAAGTGACCAAAAAAAGATAGAAGTTGCATTTTTATTCTATTTCCGATTTGCTGATAAATTAACACTACTACTTTCTATGGAGTGCAAGGACATATACTGATGAGGGAGAAGAGCTGATAAACGTGAGGGTTTCCTGTTGCACTCTTCAAGTAAACTGCTTCTGTTTGTATGTGTTGCATCAAGATTACTGCTGTGGTCTTTTTGAGCACTGGAACTCGTAGACATTGTCAACGTTAGTGCACTGAAACACCATTTTTATCTTTGTTGCTGATTTCCCTGCTCTGGTAACATGCTAGTTGCCGTCGTGTTTGCTTCCTGAACTGCTTGCTCCAGTGCTCCAGTTTGGATGAAGATTTGTTGGGTAGTGGGTTTTGTTGTTTTTTTTTTTTTAAAATCTTTAAGTTGTATATTTGACTTTTATTTTTCGGACTAACCACTCTACTGCTTGCTCCTCTAGGATTTAGAAATGAGTTCAGGTGTGTCACACCACATACTTTATTTAAAATTAAGACTGCTTTGCTAGGCCTTTGAAATGTTGAAAGGCCAGGCCTTGTTTACAGAAAACAGTTCAAGGCACTGATATTTAGCATCCACCCCACACCCTTACTACGAAGGTCTTAAAAAATGAGGTGGGTATAAATTTGTGATCATGCTTGAAAATATGTGGCTAAGGGTTTGAAATTTGTGGCTAATGGTAAAATAGTTCATATCTCCAGCACGAAGAGCTGCTCTGACCATGTTGTCAGTAAGAGGCTGTTTAGTGAGAACAGATGAGTAGGATGTGCATGCAGATGATTCTTCTTAAAGATGAACTGTGGGAAATGTGAATTCCTAGACATAAAACGAGTGAGGCTAAGGGTGGTTGGGGACTGCAGCTGCCCAGCATTGCACCCTGATGATGGGTTTGTGAGAAGGCTGCTCACATCAGCAGGACTCCTGCAATCCAGAAACGGACATGAGATCATCTCTAGACCAGCAATCAGATTCCTCCACGTGCATGGGATATTATCAGGAGGTGATTTTAAGTAGGATACTGGTTAGCTCATGGCTTTAGAAGGACACTGCCTCCAGACTGTTAGCGTGACTTTTTCACTATGGCTCTTTATTTAGGTTTCCAAAGCCAACTCTTCTTCCTAAGTAAATCCTAAGCATGTGCTTTTCGAACTACAGTTGTTTAGCAGAGTTGCTTTATTGCTAAGTGCACAGAATAAGTACTTTAGTTTCTTCATGTGCCTGGGTCCATGTTCTTGTGAGTATCAGATACATTTTTTTAATAGCAATGCTACAAAATGAGCATAGGCTGTTTTTTGTTATAAAACAATACTTGGGAGGATTATCCTGATTGCATAGGATAAAAGGAGGAGGTTAATCAGCTACCTTATTGACTTAAATGTTTTAATATTGTTACTGCTCATTTTGTTTGATAGTAGTCACACCTGAGAAGTGTTTCCATTTACACATGCTTTGTCATACAGGATGGCAAGGGTGAGGAGCATATCTGAGTCTCCCGGCATTAAAAACAATCTAACTTCAGTCTTTTCCCACTTTCAAAGTATACTCATACTGGGTATTTGTATTCAGTTCAAAATTATGAATGTACACAGCAACCACTGCTGACCACTAATATTTATGTTTCTTCTTGTCTTCAATTTTTAAATACTGTTTCCTGCATTTACTCTGAACAACTGAATCTTAAAGCACGTAATATTTTGTGATATTTCATTATACTATATGCATTTTATTTTGCCCTTTTCCAGTTGTCTGGGATCTGATTCATTTATTATTATTGCACACATTCATTTAATTTACTCTAAACAATGGAGAAGAAATACTGAATGCTGAGTGGCTTCTTCCCCAAAGTCTTTTCCCCTGTTGAGTTTAAATATTTAAAGGCTTCCTCAACAGTGAAACTTCAACATACACGGCAGATGATGAGATGGTATCCTCTGAATGTATCATTGTGAATTGGGCTATGTTGTCCTTCAAGGACCTGTCATCACACTAATACCAGTCATAAAGAACAGCAGTTCTGGCAGCTGGCATTAAGCACATGGGTTTCTCTGCATTTGTGCCTTATTTCACTGATCTAGCCTAGAGCTCACTAAGTTTGCAAAGTCCTTTTCTTACTTACTGATAATTAGGAAGAGTCTTGCTTTATCTACAAAGTTAAAAGAGAACCAGCATGTTCAGAAGTTTACTACACTATCTTCCCACCTTTAAACTTACTAAATAAGGTGACCTTGGAGGCTATGTACGAGAATGAATTGTTACGTGTTATTGACTCTGCTACCTTATGAAGGGTATCTGTATGGTGAGTTACAGTCTTATCTGACAAGAAGGCATAGTTAAACAATGTCTAACAATGACAAACAGACATACCAAGTAGTGCAATGGCTTTGAGACTCTATCTTCAGGTTCTTACAGCCCTGAAATATATTCACCTTCAATCCGCTTACCTTGTCTCAGACTTTTAGGTTAGTATTTTAGATCTACTATCCATCGTGGAGAACTCCTCTCCCACCCTCTTGCTGTTGTCCTCAGTTTGTGATCAGCAGGTTTTCTGGGCCTGACAGGCTCCCATGTGCCTTTGCAATTCTCCCTCCTCCCCTCTTTTCTTTTTTTTTTTTTTTTTNAAGATGTTGGAAAGCCAGCCTCGGTGCTGTGCAAACACTGCTCAGCAGCAGCCCCAACACTGGCGTCTTATCTGCCTCCCAGTACAAAGCACAGCACCATAAGAGCTGCTCTGGGGAACATTAACTCCAGCTCACCCAAACCCAATACAATGACTTAATCAGAATAATATCTTCACAAGCCACTAAATATATCTTCAGCGAAGCTGTGCTGAGTTTTCTTTCTTCCAGCCACAATATTCTGGCTTTGATGTTTCAGAGATGTTTTTGTTTTCACTTCTTCATGAAGGAGACTACAACATGAGTAAGACTCAGAGTCTCAAAGGAACTTTCACTCCGAGATTTCAACTGGGCTGTTGAGCTAGTACTTTGTACCCAGTGGAAAAAAAACACTGAGCTCCAAGTAGATCTAGGATGATGTGGGCTGTTTCTGCAGAGATGGAAGAGAAGGCTCCTTGCATGGCAAATGGGGAATGAACCACTTTCACCTGGTGGTGTCATCTGCTTTCCAGGACATGATTATACTAGCCAGGCTTTGTAATACGGCTATGTAGGATGACATACATATCCTGAAGACAGGATTCGTGTTCTTCTAAGACTAGAAGTGAGTCTATTGGGTTTGTTTGTTGTATATTTTATTTAATTTCTTCTGTTTAGCAACTTTTCCAGTGGGGAAAAATAATCATTTTGCAACATTTCCTCCTTCCAGCCAAGAAACATACAGCTGAGCACACAGGGCTTCACCAAACTGTCGTGCTTTGTTATCTTGTTCTGCTTCTTTTACTCTCCTTTCCTCCCCAAGGGAAGCAAAGTGCTCCATCTGTGTCAGAAAACCCCTTGGACTTTCAGGTGTTTCCTTGGGGGAATTATTTTTCAGCTTATTGCAGTGAAACACTGCACAGAATGTTGGCTCTCCCTCATGGCCTTTTTCACACAACTAGACATGACCTTCTGAAGGTGGAAGTGATTGGATTGCCTCATTATGTTGGGTCATCTTTCCTAAAAGGATAACTTGTTCCCCTACTATCAGCTGTTGGGTATGAGAAAAGACTCAGAAGAGGACAGATTTTTCCATTTCTCCCTTCCTGCTCTGCTCAGAGACGGGACATCTTGTCTCAGTTTGTCCTGTTATTTCCTTGCTGGTGCCATTTTTTCTCACTGACAGAGCAAGCCAAACACAGGCCATTAGGCTAACCGGAAAAAACAGCTTTCATGTCTTTCATATCAATAGAGCTCCAGAAAGGGAGTACCTAGAATGTATGTATTATCTATCTATTTTATATTCCATTTATCCAGTATCTATTTTCATGTTTTCTTGCTTAACTGTCAAGCCCTCAGGAGTTTTTCATGTTCTCAGCATAGGCAGCTACTGGAGTAACACTGTGAGTTAATAAGCTAAGATTTGAGTGTTGTGTTTATAGTGAAATAACAGCTACTCTGCCTGTATAATTCCTCTATGTTGCCCTTGTTTTACAAAGAGTAAAGGTAAAGTGAATATCTCTTAATCTAAAATACGGTTAGATAATAGCTTGCTCTGCTGTCCAGTGAAAGCTGGGTCAAAAGCTTCTTTGAGTGCTCAGATGTGCATTGTTGAAAGGTAGGATATGAAATGCAGGAATAAAAGTATGTGCTAAAATGTCTATGTCTATAGAGAGTGAAAGTGTTTTTTTAAAAACTGAATTACAACACAGTGGCTGTGGTTATGCTACAATTAGAATGTAATTACATTGTCTTTATAATTCTGGTTACTTGTAATTAACATTAATGCATATGAGGAAGTAAACTACATCTCTGAATTGCATATTAATACCATGTTAGGACTGGAGCCTATAAATATATTTGGAAGTTTACTCACCAAATATTTTCATTGGCTGTCACTGAATGACTCGTGACTAAAGCTATGGATGAGTGTTTTTAGACAGCAACTCTTAGATTCTAACTAAAATTAACATGAAGTTAAATGCGCTAAGCACTTTGGATTTATCTGCTGCAATTAGCCTGAAGTTACACTTTGATATATATATATTTATTTTTTTTTCTAGTAGACATGTAAAGAATTGGTTCTGCTACAGAGTTAGTGCTCCAGTTGTATGAAAAATAATGATAGTGCAAGTGCAGTGGAATCCAAACCAGTTCAAATTGTGTCATAGACTTGAGCAGACATTTTTGGAGGTATACTTGTTTGTAACTGAAATTTAGCCCTGAACCTCCTAGTTCCACAAGCTATTGTTAAAATAGCTACTAGCAATAGCAAGAGCTGGGAATTTTCCATACAAGACAAGATGCAAGATTTTCAGCATTCCTATAAGATGCGTTAGGTAGCACGGACCCTTTCTATCCTGACATTCCTAAAGGGAATGTAAGTAGATGAGTATATTTGTAATAAGTTGTCTTGCATAGATAGATGGAGTCTTTAAAGAGCTCAGGAAGGAAAAGAAATACTAAGGGTACTTTTTCCCTTCTCATTAAAATCTTAACTGTTCCTGTATACACAAAGAAGAGGGCTTAATTTTATGTGACTCATGGGGAAGGAGAAAGTTTGCATCTAAGGGTATATCTGTCACCTGAGTTCCAAAAATTCATGACCTTAAGCTATTCATTTCCAGCCTTTCTGATCATCCTCAATAACCTCATAATGAATGAATATCAGAAATAAGTTCTATAGATTAGATGCATGATAGACTGCAGTGCTACTGAAAGTCTATTGCTATTGTGGCAATGACCATTGAACGAAGGAGAATTTACGTGACCAACCATTACAATTGATCCAGACTGTATTTTAGATGGTCCCTAAATACATATCAATGTGACGAATGGAAATGGCTGTATTGTACAGTCCAATAACTTGTACTTCAAGAGGATCATAAATACTTATTGACACACAGACTGCTTAGAATGAACCTCTATTTAATGAAGTCGAAATGGCATTTTGAAGTATGTTAAAAAATATTGTATTCTGCTAATTACAGATCCCCTTAGGTTACTTAAAGTTATTCTGTAGGCAGAAAAGGTTTCCTAATGGATAAAATCCTATCACATATATGGTCAGTACCGTGTTTATATATGGGGAATAGTCAGGCAGAAGTGAAGCTAAAGGAAGTCTTCACAGTCATTTCTTCCTTGCAGCATGAGGATTTATCATCTGTGGGATTTTTTGTGTCTCTTTTGTCCCTACAGAAATATTTTGAGAGTGGAGGGAATCAGTAACACAGATGCACTATATGAAACTTTCTAGTGTAAATACCAGATACAGTCACCCCAGGAGGCTCCTGAGTTTTGTCTCCCTGTGATCTCAGGGGAATTCCCTTCTTATTTCAGGGAGACGCATTATGAAACTACGTACAGCAGCTCTCTCTCAAGGCGCTGAGCAGAGTAATGGAGATTTTGACACCAGTTGTACACACTAAATCAGGTTGCAGTAGATGCCGTGAGCCCTCTGCGTTGTTAAGCTTATTTTTACCGCTAAGCATTTATCACAGAGATGTTACACTGACAAAAGATGCTGATTACTGATACTGATTACAATCTTATCTGTTATCACTGAAATAGAAACTTTCACTGGCTATAGTGGGAACTTCTTGGGTTCAATGGGAGGTATTCAGTAATTTGAACCTAGGTACCGGTTAGCATTTCAGATGTCTTAGGTATCTAAGACATCTTTATGGGACTAGCAGGACCTTCAAGACACCTATTCCTTCTGGAGTGTCAGCTGGAAGCCAGCAGTGAAACTTGGAGCTATCTTAGCTGCTATACAGGCATATCTTTGGCAACTGAATCCCATGTTAAATTGCAGGTCCTCCTACTGCTGTCTATGGCCCTAAGGGTGAGGCAGAAATATTCAAAGCGACTCCCAAAATATTTTTACAGTGAGAGAACAGCTGGCTACCTTTCCTGTACAGCAGTTGCTCGGTAATTACAGTCAGTGTTGTTCATTCCTTTGCACTGGAAGAGCCAAGGATCTTCCTGCCATGTAAGGTAGCAAACTGCTCTGTGACTATCACAAGCCTTTGTCTCTGCATGGGAAGGAGAAGGGAACCTAAAGGGAGTATGAAGATCTCATTCTCCATTGTGCCATCATAATTTTTACTACTACAAAGGAAATATCATGTGAAAGGAGGATGAGTCCCAATAAGTACAGTAGCATTTTGTCTCCTTTCTGTACAGATACAGAGCAAGATAGAAACAGTTGCAAAGTCTGAATTCTTAGCTTCTCTGATTTGTCAGTTTTAATTCCTTAATGCAAGACATGTCTTGTTTGTTGAAAGGAGCTCTTAGGTTTAAATGCACATTTAAATTAAAAAAAGTTTCTGTTTAAAGTTAGAAAACACAGAGTTATTTGTAGATAATATTTTTTGTCCAAGTTCTCCACGATAACTGAATAGGCAGGATACTTCACCTTCTTTTCCTCAAACCAGTGGGCATGCAGTTTTTCCTACAAAGAGTTAATTGAAGCAAATAAAGTTCTTAAATTGTTAATAATCCTCCCAATTTGATCTTGTTCTTTTTCCCCCTCAAGCAGTAAGAGGATAAGTGCGAGTGATAGCCAGATTTATAAATTATTTCTTGTGAGCTGAATGCTTTAAAAGGGAATATAAAAATCTGCTATGTGTCAGGCGATCCATGGAGGCATTAGCAAGCGTGGCTGATTCTCAGTCCCCTGAAAGCAGGAGTGATAATTTGTAAATCTAGGAACTGTACGTGGAGAATGGTAATTTGTCATTAGTAAGATTAACATGATCAAGGGAATAGAATAGATTATTTACATATAAAATACAGAAGATCATTGATGCAGCAGTGATGAATAAATACATTTTGATTAAATGAAGTCAATATTTTTGGAAATCAATACAAGAATTTTTAGCTGTCATATGACACTGCATCTTATATTTTTTTGTTGTATAAATTGTATTACCTGTTTGAGAAAGGCCAAAAAAATCCATCTATATAGCCAAGGCTTCTTTGTTTAAATTACCTGTAGAGCAATCCTTTTCAAACACTGTGCATTTAGCCACAAATTACTTTTCTTAGTTCCTTTAGAATGAAATGCCATTTAAGATGTAGAATATCTGAGCACTCATATACTATTTAAAGGGACATGACATGATTATTGCAGTTTCATATTCTAGTTAATTTTTTTTTGTTCAAATAGATTTGCCTTCTTGCAGAGAGAAACTATCAGAAATAATTTAATACGTTTTGATCATGTTTTCAGTGCTGACTGAATTGCAGTTGCTGACATGGTTCATTTACTTACACAAACTGTTCTTGTGCTCACAGGGTTGCTCAAAAATTCAACATTATCAGGTGAAAAAAAATTGCATGGAGATAGGCAGCTATTATCCTGACCACTAAGCAATGCAGAATGAAATATCAATTGGCAAGTTGTTAACTCTGATTTTCAAATACACCATTTGCAATGACTTGTAACTACCTACAATAAGTGGTTATAACTTTTTTTTTTTTTTTTAATTTTCTGAAAGCTTCAATAAACTATGCTCTCACAGTGTTTAAAGAATTTAAAGCAAATTACTTAAGGAATATTGCTCAAAGCAAGTGCTATGCAAGGCAATAAGCAACTTTTGTGGGTGACTGAGCACTAAAGCAAAGCTATGAGGTTTGCTATGTAGACACTGTTTATTTGCACGAAGATTCCTTTGCCACAGATGTTCTTGACAAAACCATTTCTTGATCTTGCTGATGTGAATATGTGTGATACTACACATGTGTAGACCCAGGGAGTTCAGTGAGATTGCTCACGCGCATAACATTACTTGTGTCCAAGGCTCAGGGCATTGAGAGGTTTAATCACTAAAGGTGAAATAGAGGCGTTTTTGTTACAGTTTGTTATACTGTGAAAAATCACAAGTCAGTCTTAGTTACAGGATTGCTCTTCTCACAGAACAGGATATCCAAGAAAATAAAACAAACTAGAAGACAGCATTGTTTTGTAGCAATATGAGCTTTGAATGTTCTCTGCCGTAGGTTGCTCAGACTTCCACTAACATCACGAGGGGGCTATGTTTAGGTGAATAATTTTTTTGGCAAGGGCAAACAAATGAATAAATGCTCAAGGGAGAAGCTAGGCTAAAAGAAGAGGAGGCCAGAAATCCAGGACTCATGCACGTAAGGTTACTATGACTTTACACACAACCACAGTATTCCACTCAGTTACATGTTTTTTGCTTGTAATCAGAACAAACGATTCACAAATTCGTTAACCTGCAATAAGCACCTATTTGCTAAACAAATTGTTGGCCCCAGAGGGCTCAGAATGGCTCTTTTTGAGCTAATATGGAGAAATACATTAAAAAGAAATAGATTAATGGATGGATTCATGCATGCATGCACAGGAAGATAAAAATAATATCAAGTGTCTAAACAGCCACTCCATAGAACGTAGCTTAGTAGAGAAAGTATGAAAGAAAACAAGATAATTTTCTATTATGAGCTTTCAGAAGCGGAGGCTTGACCATATGGAGATTTCTTCTATCTTGCTCCAAAATGGACCTTAAAGTCTTCAGTGGCCAGATTGAAGAGTAACTTCATAGAGATTGCAAACACTTCCTGAACTTAGGATTTATGATTTAAAATAATTGTGGATTACACAGACTGCACATTTCCTTGTTAGGAAAAATTAATTCATTTGTGCTCTTATTGTTTCTTCCTGATCTTGAAATCTGGATGCAGGCTGAAATTTTCAGACAAAACAGGTTTTGTGAAAGATGTATGGCTGGCATCTGAGATCTGTATTTGTTGCTCTTAAACTAAGTCATTTATCCAGCAGCAGGATGTAGAAGTACTGTGACCCCAAATTAACTGTATAATCAACACAGAAAATGAGATCTATCCACTCACTGTATAAAGGAGTATAAGGCAACTGTTTGCACAAATTACATACCTAGTAGAAGGGCCTAATATTACTTTCACAAAAGAAAGAGTTCGATTTAAGAGAATTGTGTGTTAATTAAAGATTATTAAAGTAATATTTTGAGAAAAATTAATAACTGTGTAACAATGATGTGGATAAACACAAAAGATACATAACTTCTTGTTAAAACAGTAAATATTGGTAATAACTTAATACATCATTCAGAGCTTCACTTTATATTAATTTTCATGTTAGTCCAGTCTAATTACCCAAATTCTGTCATAATGAACGACAACAGGCCATGTCCTCTTACCTAGGGAAAGAATTGCACCATAAAATTTAGAGGTAAAATGGAAGAAAAAAATACTCAGTTAAAATATGATTTTCGGGCATTAAAATGCTGCACAAGAAAAGTAATGACAGCAACAATATCATGGATACTTCCATGAACTATTGTTGGCAAACATTTTAATTACTTCACAAAATATAGTTGTAAAACATGTGACTTTTCATATATTAATAAAAAATATGCTATAAAAATCTACATTAGATCAACAAAAGTTTCGTAGCTAATTGTTAAAATATACAATTACTCTTTTGGTATTTTTAGAGTGGTGGTTTTTAGACGGCTTGACCTGATCTTTTTGGAATGATCAGTTTAGGAAGAGTTTCAGGGGTTCAATTTTTATCTAAATAAGGAATGGAAAATATGTTTGAAGGGATAGAATGATAAATTGGCTTGAGTTGGATGGGACCTTAAAGATCATGCAGTTACAACCCCTGCCATGGGCAGCAACACCTCCCACTAGACCAGGTTGCTCAAAGTCTCATCCAGCCTGATCTTAAACATTTTCAGGGATGAGGCATCCACAGCTTCTCTGGACAACTCATTCCAGTGTCTCACTACCATCATAGTAAAAACACTTCTTCCTAATGTCTGATCTAAATCTACCCTGCTCTAGTTTAAAACTATTGCCCCTTGTCCTATTACTACACACCCTTATAAAAAGTCCGTCCTCAGCTTTCCTGTAGCACCTTTCAGGCTGCTATAAGGTCACCCTGGACCCTTCTCTTCTTCAGGCTGAACAGACCCAACTGTCTCAGCCTGTCCTCATAGGAGAGATGATGCAGCCCTCTGATCAGGTGGACCCTTTCCAATATATTCGTGTCCTCCTTGTGTTGGGGGCTCCAAAGCTGGACAAAGTACTCCAGAGTAGGAAATTATATCTAGAAAATTATTTGAGAACTATATTCCATTTCCTCTGCCCCTATATTAGATGTGATGGAAAGAAAGAAAGAGTGTCTCAGCACCAAGGAGCATAACTGTAAATATACTTTGTTCCAAGGTGCACTAGTCTATCATATCTTTTAGAAAGCTGAGCTTCAGGCTCTAATAAATCTTGTGGTGAGGACTGACTGTGGTGCTCTGCATCCTTGGGAGATGTGAATATTCTCTGCAGCAAGCCACATCCCTACCTTTCCCTTTGTTGTGCTTCAAAGATTCCTGGCTTTCCCTGCAGGCACTGTGCTAGGACCCTGTAGACTAGCTTCTCTGTACAGTTATGCAAATATGGACTTCCGTGGGTTCCATGAACATGCAGGAAGTGAATTTGGCTCATAGAGGATCATATGAAACTTTTCTCTGGCTTTGGAAGAAGATGGTATTTTATTTTCTGGTTTATATTTAAACAGACTTGAAATCTCAAATCAAGACACTCTCAGACCTATTGAATTCCACCTGGCTCATGTCAAATCTATGTAATACCCCTGGTTTTATATGGTTTAGGAAAAAAAACATGAATCAAATCAGAATGACTTGAAAGGCTGAACTTTAGTGAACTTCAGGACAAACTGGAGCTGAGCTGCAAGCTTCTGTGAAACCTGAAACCAAGCGGATTTTGCCTGGCTTCTTTTGAGGTTCATGAATTTTGAAAAGACCCGTAGTGTTGCCAGTTTTTACCATTTTATCATGAAACTTGCCCTAACTGGTGTTTTCTTTAAAGCCTCCATTCTTGAAATGAAGTGACCATGTGAGAATCTCATCTTTCATTTAAAAGAGAGCAGAAATTTCCTGTCCCTGTGGTTGAGGCAAAAAACTTGAATGTGTACCTAAGTGCACCAACAGTTCAAAACCGAAGGTGACTCTTGACAGTCCAGTGTGCACTTTAGTATTTTAAACTCATAATTTTAGAGTCACAGCTAACAGTTTTTGAGTATGAAATCTAGTCCACATGGCTGGAGGACGTGGAGGTTTTTTTCTCCTTCTTGTTATGATGCTTCAGAAGAGAACTTCAAAGCAGAACACTATATTTGAGTATCAGCAAGCCTGGCTTCAGATCTAACAGCTGTGGCAATGTTTCTTTGCTGAAAGCCTCCACCACCGTGTACCTGGGTTTTGCGCCACCAGTGAGACAAAGTCCAGAAGAGTGTTTAAGTCTTCTAGCTCGGGCCCACATTCAGTAACCTAATTTGTTTCAACTCTCAGGTTTATTTTAACAACATTTTTTCCTTTGAAGGCTATAGGTAATTCACTTCTCCTTAACAATGTACAGATGGTTTTGGAAAAGCCCTTTTGTTCCTTCAAATAAATAACACAAATAGGCTTACTTATTATGCCCATGTAGGGCATTGTGTTGTGCTTTTTATTTATTGGTTAACTGTGCCATTTTTTTTCGGCTTGTGCTCCCTCTTGAAGTGCTAAAGAGTTTTCTTGCTCATGCTCAGAGAAAGAGATTGTTTGATTCCAAAGCCATGGAATTTCCTTGGTATCAAACAATCTTAAAATTTTACATTAAATACATTTCATGGGCCAAAAATCCACCTGAATGAACCACATATCTTTCGCTCAAAGACATTGTAGCTGCTCCTGAAAATCCAGCCTCATAAAAAATGTTTAGGTCAATGAGAATGATAGTCCAATACAGAATATTTTGGTATGCCACTAATAGAAAAAATGTGTTGCTTGGGAATTTTAGTCATGTTTTCATGTTACTTAATTTTGGAGAATTCATAACGCTGATAGGTAAGAATTAGCTGCCTTTTCTGAATTAAGCTAAACCAGTTATTAGAAAGGTTAACAGAACTAAAGGGCCAGTAACTTGATGTTTTGCAGTACAATAGTAGTCCAGTTTATTTAGAAACTGTAGAGCTATCACGGTGTTATGGAACAAGATCTCTTTGAGCTAACAAAGATGACAGAGTTACTGTTTCAGGAAGAATACAAAGTACATAGTGTGTATTAAAGGTATTAGCAATCCTTCTTTAATTTCATGTTGTAAAAAAGTTTATCTTCTCTGGAGGCTTATTTTAAGAACCTATTAGGGATAACTAATTTGCAGCTCAGATGTAAAAATATCAGGTGTATTAGCCATGGAGTGATGACACTGCAGGTTTAAACTAGTCTGGTAAGAGTATACTTTTGTAACAATCATGTGAAATTGATGCTTCAACTGGCAACCAGTTCGTGGAGCAACATCTCAAAGCCTAGCAAGCAAAGAAACTCTTGCAAATCTAAAAATAAGTAAACTGAAACTTCTTAAGATAAAAGATAATTTCTCTTTCCATTTTTCCTGCTACATGACTAGAGCTGGAAATAGCTGAGCATTTAAGCTGGAAATACGGACTTCAAATTAGTCAGGTTTATGAACAGTGACTAGGAGGGCAGTGATATACATTAATTTTCAGAGGTGTGTTTCAAGTTCCATTAGCTTCAGTGAGAAATATGGATAATCTGCCATTTGGAAAATCAGGTCAATACAATATACTAAAGACTGCTCTGCACGTCACATTTCTTTCTATATTCAGAAGCTTCACAATATCATAAGTCTTTCATCAGAAATGGCAAGAGCGACCATTTCTATAAGTTTTTACTTTCTTTCTATTTAATGCCTCTGGAAAAGCCCCAAGATACTAAAACATACAAAGCAATAGATGTCTATGTGGTACACATGGTTAAATCTGATCTCTTATTTTATCTCCATAAATCAGACATAAAGAGTAATGTAAGAAAGATTGTGCAAATGATTAAATTACAAACTTTTTCATAATCACATATTTAATCATGAAGTGTGATATAGTTTTAAATGTAAACAAATCACGTTAGGCTTATTTGGTATATGTTTTAGGTAATGTTCCTCTACTATTTTCTCTTCAGAATACAGGACACAAGGTTGAAATACTGTGTCATCTACAGATTAAAGACAAATTACATATAGATGAGGTTGCATTTAATTACCTGGAATAGCTTTGTATGTTGAGTGAAAAACAGTTTTCATCAACACCATATTAATTATTGCTGCCGAAAGCTGTAATTGACTACTGGGTTTTTCGGCTCATGAGTCAATGGTGACTAAATGTTTACTTTACTGCTCCTAATTGCCTGAAACACAACACTTACTTTTCCCTGGAAAAGCTGTGGTCTAAGTTTTGCTCTTGTTTTCATGCATATAACCCCACAATGATTTACATGTATAGCTGAAGGCATAGTCTGGCTTCAAATTTCCTGGTAAAAACAGTAAGTTAGGAGTACTAACTGTCTTAGCATCCAGCATGGAGAAAAAAGAAATGCTGTGTCAATACTGCCTCACTTCTGGCTCTACTCTTTCGTATGCGCCCTGTAGGGAGCCTGAATTTGGGTTTAGACTAGAGTGGCTACAGACCTCATTTGATCTTGTGTCAGCTCAATTCAAGATCCCTGTAATAAAGGCACCAGCTCATCTTCTCATTTGCTTCAAGCATATAAGGGAGTATGGTGTACATGAGGATGACTGGGACCACCGTAAGGATTTTTTGTCACAGAAATAGTTTGGAGATACAGAAACACTGGAAAAGGAGCAGAGGTGAAACCAGATGCTACAAATACACAGGGATTAGACTTTTCTCCACCTTTACATATGACAGGAATAACACCTTCTCACAAGACCAAGGAGAGGCAGTGTGATTCCCCGGAGAAGGTGCACGAGCCTTGAACTTACATGGTCTCTCCATTCAGAATCATACTTCATCCTGTGGAAGGGATAAAAGCATTGCAGGAGATGGAGTAGAAAATAAGAGGAAAGAAGTGGCCAACCCACTCTGGGAACTCAGAGATTAGTTGTTGGATAACAGAAATAATCTGTTCCAAAAAAGAAAAAAAAAAATGATAGGGAGAAAAAAAAGGAAGAAAGTGGTTCAAAGAGCCTGAAGATCATTATCCCTCTCTCTCCATCCTGTGGTTTACTGGTAGCCCCGATAAGAAATGCTTTCCTCTTAGAATGCCACCAGCAGAGTCCAGATTGCTCTTAGCTTCACATGATTTGGGAGAACAGTGCTGATTTTCAAGAGACAGGATACTTGTCAAGAAAAAGACAACTAATTTTTCTTTTATATCATTCCATTTCACATGTCTTCCCAGAAACCTGGTAGGACTCCTTACAATTCTGGAATAACCGTTTTGAGTATGGAGGAAACCAATCCTAGATTTCAGGAAAATCCTATCCCAGTTAGAGCTGATGAAAAGGTCTTTGGCACAGGGTCACTTGGATCACCGCGGAAGCTGCTGAATATTGCTAGATCTTTCAATGTTACCAGGAGTAGTTTGAGTTACATGGACTATAAGACTCCTCAGGCATAAAGCCTGGGCCAAATGAGCATTGTGGACATATTTTCACTATTTCCTCTGCATGAACTACCAATCTGTCAAAAATGGCATGCATTCCCAAGAGATGCCAACCTGCCTGTTTTTAACAAAGTAGTTCAGACACAGGTTTCATACCCAAGAGATGCAGGGGACTGGACAAAGAACTTTGTGCTGTTCAGGTAACTATTGCAGTGCTGAGCTACAATGACAAAGTGTTGAGTAAATCAAGCAACATATGTTTAAAGACAACAAACAGGTCATATGAAGTGAGGTGTCAGTAAACCTTTCTAGAGTTTAAACAAATCACTTTTACTGTGCTTTTGACAAATGTGTGTGTATCTGCTCCACACAAAAATAAGTAAAATATATTGTTATATGTACTTTTTTATTACTTGTTAGGTGATTTCAGCAGTGATTTTTGCATGTCAGAATGCATTTTCGATAATGACTGCTTTCCTCGGTCTTGCAAACTTCAACCTCTGGCATAAGATTTCATTCATATTATCAAGTTCACATTTTTTTTTCTCACTATTTTTAAAATGCCTTGTATCACCAAGGTTTTTCTCTCACTAATAGCAATGGTCTTTATATTCTTGGATTTGTGTACAGCTGCTATATTCATTTTCTGTTGCAGAAACCAGCCTGTGTTCAGATGCAGATTTTATTTGTTCTTCAGGTCTCAAGACATTCTCATAATGGTTGTTACTGTACTTTTGACACTTCTTTCTTTGCCTTTGTGGTTTTATATTTTGACAATTATTCCACTGGAAAATAAGACATCATCTTTATTTAGTGGTGAATTTAAGATGCACTTGCGCAGTTCCAGCGTGGAGTCAGAATGTATTGTTGATAAAGCTCATCTGGCTGTTTATGAATTCTTCATGAGGCTACTTTTGATTGGTGGGTTTAATACAGGAGCAATGGATATACGTGGAGATGTAGCTGTCCAAAATGTTCTCTCTTTCTCTTACGTGTATGCATACAGAGACATATACACAGAGATTTGTTGCTGTTGTCACCTCCAGATGGTAACCACTGATTCATTGCTTTTCAGTATTTTCGGAATTTTTCTTATTAATGTATCAGATTAACCTGTGAGTAATGGATACATGGAAATGTATTTCTAGCTATATAGCTGACACCATGATGAGTGCACACACGCGCGCGCACACACACACACACATGCACGCAGTCTTGTTTATATTGGGCCTTCAGCTTTTAAAAAGTCTACACCAAAGGAAAAGAGTAGTTTCAAAAGAAAAATATCACAGGAACAAACATAGGCAAGAACTCAAATCAAGAGCATACTGGGTGAAGAATACATACATCGTGGTGTTTAGGTGTCAAAACATTCCCTGAGTTTTGATGAAACATATAGATCTCATAATATCAGAGGGATCTAATAGTCACAGTTTTCTTAGATTTAGGTTTCTTTCCCAAGATAACTCAATAGAAATCTAAATGCTTGCCTATGAGCATCCATATTTTGAAACAAGGCTCTTTTTTTAGAGTAGAAGTGATCTATTAAATGAAAATTTTTAAACAGAATCAGAGTGATGTGGCTCTTTATCAGTTCACAATGAGATCTACTGGCCTTCTCACCTTCCTTCAACTCCGTTAGAATGGCAATATACGGCTTACCACATGAAAGATGAATTCTTTGCCAAGTAAATTAAATTCTTATAATAAGAAGCAGAGTGGTCCAGTGGTCAGAAAATAGGGCTGGCAGCCAGCAACTCCTAAATTTTAATCCCAATGCAACTTACTGAATGACTTCAGGCGAGTTACTTAACCTCCTAGTTTCCACCTCATAAAATTGTGATAATAAAAGTGTTTTTCTGAAGAGCAATTAGTTATTGCTTGTTCTCTACTCTGAAGAGAAAAATGCAAAGCACTGTGGAGGTGCTAAACCTTAATAATTCTTAAATACTAATCATATCAAGGACTCGTGATTACCACAGTTTAGTAAACTGGTAAGATTATAAAAAGTATACAGCCCAAATAACCATCCAACACTTTTGATTCATAAGATCTATTAGAGACCTGTTAATCCGTGTTGACCAGAGGGTGATGTGCAACAGGTTGAAAAACCAACCATATCACAACTCCAGCTCTGCTCCTATCTCCTTGCCCATGGGTTGCTAGGCCGTAGCACGAGCATTTTGAGAGTCAAAGGGTGCTGCTGCAAGTCAAATATCCAAATGTCACTGACATGAGAGGCTGCTCTTTAGATCTCACATTTTGTTTAGTTTGGATGAGTGTCCTGAGGAGGATGAAAAGAAAAAGTTATTCCTTCTAAGGCTCCAAATGCAACTGATGCCCACTTAAGTAGTTCCAGATCTGCTTAGTATAGGCAGAAGCATAGAAGTAATTTGAGTGTTTTAAGAGAAATATCCACTTCTTCCCAAGCCTCCTCTTTGTTGGAGAACAGCCATCACAAACATGGAGGACATGTAGATCTGAAGATCCATAATTTATGGAAGAGGGTGGAATACGAGGCAGATCAAACATCTGGTGGGGTAGCTGTTGTCAAGCACTCAAATGTTTAACTGATTGCACTTGTCAAAGAGCTGTAGGATAGATCTGAGAGGAGAGTTTGGCCCTTAGTGTTGCTGGTTTTCATCCCGTAATTTCGAGAGTGTTCTTTGTGCCTTGTTTACTGCAGAATATGATTAGATTTTAATTTAACTGGTGAGGAATGCATCTTTCATGTGGCAAGTCAGAAGGGCCTCGGAGCTTTATAGCGGAGATGAGGGGATGGGGCTGGCGCTTGTTGTGAAGCAGTGGAGAGTCCTGCTATATTGCTTGTCTTAAGATGCTGTTTATAAATAGGTCCCACTAGTCTGGGGCATAATGATTTCAATCATTTTTGCTGTATAAATAAACAGGGCATTGTGAGCCTAGTTGTTCAGGAATTGTCCCTGGCTTTAGTTTTGGCCACAGACTCCCAGGGGCCTGCAACCAATCTAAGCCAGAGGATTTAAAGAAGCAGTCCGTCTCTGATCTGAAGCCACTGAGGGAGAAGGGAGGGCCAGTAGGTCTGGAGGGGGAAGCAGGAGAGCAGGGATGGGAGTTCTTCTGCAGAGTCCTGCTTTCCCTGGCACTGGGGAAGGGGAGCCTGCAAGAGCCTCTGGCCAGCCTGCCATGAGCGCAAGGCCTGCCTAGGCTGATGGGATGCCAAACGGCTTCTGTGTGATCTGGTGGGACATAGGCAGTCTGCAGGGAAGGGAACTGCTCCCACCTGATGGGATGTGAGGCATGGGAGGGTTAGCAAAGGCTACCACATGGTCTGTCTGGGAGGCATTGTGTGTGTGAACCAAGGGGTGAACTGAAAAGGGCAGCACTGTCTTGACTAATGCTGACTTACTACAGATTGTGCTTTTTTGCCCTGTGCTGTGTTTGCTTCCATGGGTCAGTTCATGGGCACAAACTACACAGCCAAGCTAGGGAAGTGTCGACCCCTGTACTCAGCACTGGTGAGGCTGCACCTCAAATACTGCGTCCAGTTTTGGGCTTCTCACTCAAGAAGGACATTTTGATGCTGGAGCATGTCCGAAGAAGGGCAACAAACCTGGTGAGGGGTCTAGAAAACAAGTCTTAGGAGCAATGGCTGAGGAAACTGGGGTTGTTTAGCCCGGAGAAAAGGAGGCTCAGAGGAGACCTTATTGCTCTATAACTACCTGAAAGGAGGTTTTTGAGAGGTAGCTGTCAGTCTGTTCTTCCAACTAACAAGTGATAGGACAAGAGGAAAGTTGCACCAGGAGAGGTTTAGATTGAGCATTGGGAAAAATTTCTGCCCCAAATGGAGGTTGTTAAGCACTTGAACAGGCTGCCCAGGGAAGTGATTGAATCACCATCCCTGGAGGAATTTGAAAGATGTGTAGATACAGTGACATGGTTTAGTGCTGGACTTAGCAGTGCTAGGTTTAGAGTTGGACTCAATGATCTTGAAGTTTTTTTCCAGTGTAAGGGATTCCATGATTTTATGTGCACTTCTCTTAGTAGCCCTGCAGATCCTGCCACTCCTATGTAAGTATTGCATATGTGGGGAGGTGCTGCAGTAGTCCCATGTTCAGAGCTGCTTAAGAGGACAGAGACATAAGGCTCTCTTAAATTCTCTGGTTCTTTCAAAAATTTTAGACTTTTTGTACCTGCAGTCTTTGAGTCCTCTCTTCCCACTGCCGTTGTCTTTTGTCTGTTTGACATCTTGACTATCAACTTTGTGTCTTATTTGTCTAAGACATCCTCTGCAGCATGATGGAGAGAGAACAGAGAGGACCCAGTACAATATGCAACCCCAGTCCCTACATATCCTCCCATCTTCACTCTTCAAGGTCTTATATGGGTTTTTTTATGTTTATATCACACTATCACAGCCCTATTGAAATCAGTGGAACTTGGCCACTAACTTCTATGGGACCAGAAAATGTTGAGGTGGAATGTTCTAGCACAAGGAGCACTGAAAAAGAAACTGTTAATTTGCTTTGCAAGGTTTGAGAGGGCAGAATAAGTATTCTTAATATGATTTCCTTTCAGCATAAAGGAGCGCTGATCCTGTATCTACTTAAGCAAACTTTTATTTCTGAAACCCACTACCTTAAGAAGAGTAGATAAATAACATTCCATTGAGAAAATAAGTAAAAATTCCACTTGCACAGGTCAGCAATCTGGAATTGATACCATCTGGTCTATATCATGTCTAGCAGACAGTTTAATATCTGACTAAGAATTTATTAGAAAATGTTTCTTCAGCTTCCTGATATAAAAATAAAAATCCTCACAAATAAGTAAAATTTTCGCCATATTTTTCCCAAATTGTTTTCAATATCACTACATTTCTGGAAACTTGAAGAAAAGCAGCACATACTAAGTGAAAAGAAAATCTTGTAGTTGGATATTTCAGATCTGCAATTTACCTTCCAAATTTTGTATACTTTGTATTGAGAATAAGATCTTTCTTTCGGTTTTTTCATCTTAGTTCAGTAAAAATTACAAGCCACGCATCTCCCTTTGAATTTCTGCCTTGTTCAAGGATTAACCTTTAACTATTTCATTTGTATCCATATATGTTAAGACATGCTTTTGTACTTAATACTGTTTCACGGAAGGTTAATGAATTATCACTAAAAGGTTGTCATTTGGAAAATTTTGTTTTAATGATCAAAATTAAAGAAACAGTTTCTTTTTTACGTGCATATAAAATTATTGCACTTTCCATTTAACAATTCAGCTTTCATTTTCATTATCAGAATCATAAAAAAGTGATTGAAGTGATGGTTTCTTTTTAAAATGCAAAGTGTTTCATGACAGAAGTTCTGAGAAATTAGATTTGCTTATTCTATTGGCAGGTATAAAAGGAATGATATCTGCTTCTTTTATTTAGTTAGTTTGTGTTTTTTTTCCCAACTTCATTTTATTCTACTTTTAAAATGTTTCCTCTGCTGTTTACAATTGAGGAAGAAAATCACTACAATTATTTTTAGTGAAACAAAGAGAGAGAGTGAGGAAGTTCAGATGAGAAGTTGTATTTGTAAAGGCAGAATAGAGAAGCAATTCACATTAATTCAAAGCAGAGTACCTTTATTGGATTATGGGCTGATTGTGTTTACAAATACACTGCCAGGAGGGTTTTAATTTTGGGGCAATTTCATTGTTCATAGATATATATCTATATATAGATATATATCTATGAAATGATGTGGTTATGTGTTTTAAATGAGATACAGCTCCTTACTGCTTAATGTAATATATGCTTCCATTTTATGACATAGCAGAAAAGCAGAGCAATTTTAGAACAACTTAGTTGAAATATCATCATAAATGAAAGATGTAAACAATGTTATGTTTATAGACACAGTTGAAATTTGAATTCATTGGAACTTAGTGATGTCTCTATTTAACAAGGATGGACTTTATTATGAAAGTACAATCAAGCTTTAGTACTACCTCTTTGATTTCAGGCTTTTCATATTTACTACAGCAGGCTAAACACAGCAGTTTACATCCTCAGGCAGACCAGAAATCCATCTAGTCCAGTATTCCCCCTCCAACAGGAGTCAATAGTATATGTCTAGGGGAAAAATGTAAGAAATTAGGCAAATACAGAATGATTTTTCTTCCAGTCTACCCTCTCAGGTTCATACAGCCAGCAATTTAGCTGCTTCTTGAAGGGGAGATTGTGATTAGATTTGTTTTTAAAAATCCACAATTGCATTATCCTCTCTGGTCATTTTTATCTTTCTGGACCTCACAATGTCCTACAGAAATCAGGTTCAGACTTAAATTTTTGTTTTGCTAGAACATGTTGTTGTTCATTGAATAGATCTCCCCCTCTCCCTCCTTCATTTTTGTGCTACAGTTGAGAGGGTCCCAAACATACCGAAATTGTGTTTAAAAAGGGAATCCCATTAATGTCGTTCAACACTTAGGGTGTTCACCTATCTTCTATTCTAAAGAGGTAGAACATAGTCTGATTTAATGGGAAAGGTCTTTACAGCAAAGTTGGAGGATTCTTTTTTCATTGCTGACAACTGCTGCCTGGAAACACTAGAAAAAAACCCCAAACTTGTACCTTGATTTCACCATTTTTATTCTATTCCTGGGGAAATCAGAAGAACTATGAGGTATGTTAAAAGCAATGATGCCTTGTAACTTACTTACTGTATTTTATCAAATAATAAGAGAATAGACACGTATGGAAAATCTCAACCTGCAGGAGAGATGTCTGTATGTTGGGGACTTCTATATGTGCTGATGGACTGGAGTAAAAACTCTGCATGTGAACATATTACTGGGATTGTTTTGACTCATGTGTAGAGAAAACCATTCCTGAAACAAAGCTGGACTGAAACTTCAGGTCTAAATGCCTGTAAACTTTGGAGAGAGGAAGTTAAATTCACACGCATGTTTTTCATGTGTATATCCATTGCTTACATTAGTTCAAGTGTCATTGTTCATAAAGTCAAACAAAAAAAGTTTCTCCATAAGCTAGGATAAACTGGAATTAATATTATGTATGCAACAGACACAAAGGTCTTTGTTGTTTAACAGTTCTATGGTCTTTGCAAATGTTTCCTATTACTTTTGTTGATGTTGTTGCTATTATTATTATTATTATTACTATTATTATTATTAATTAGGGTAAACTCAACCACAAAGCCTCTTTGACAGACTAAGCAAAAAAATTATTGCATTTATTCTAAGCATGTTTTCCACTTCTTTTGAATACATACTATCAAAAGTGTTTATTCAGTTTCAGAATCTTTCTTACTTCTTCCTCCAACTCCATCTTCATCACTTTTTGACCTCATAATCTGTCCATGCATGACATCACAATCTGTTGCCATGGAAAGGACCATAATATCAAACACGTAAGATGGTCAAAGGTTGCCTTGCAGAAGAGAGATAGAGATTTCATAGGAAAAATCCATTAATACTTAAATACACTGCACTGGGAAATATCATACTATCTTTACCCAAATCAATTACATAATTTTAAAAGGAAGCACTCAAGCCGGCTGAGCTCTTATCCCTGATCAGAATCCTCTATTTTCAGAGGTAATTGAAGTTTTATAAATATATGTTTATACATATAAACAAGCTTCAAATTGTGAATGTTATAATAAATATCCACCGCAATCCACTGAGTCTTTCTCTTTACATTCAGAATGAAATGTGAGAATTTGATCTGATACTTTTACAACCATCCTGGATCTACCATAGATTTCCTGAATGACCCAGGTACTCTGTAAAATACTAGGTTTGTTGCTGGCAAAGACTAAATTGAATTAGTGCTTAAGAATATATGGAGTATACTGAGCTGGTTCTAGGCTTCCAGAGCTGCACCCCTTCTGAGTAAGCTGAGGGACATGACCAAAATTAGGTCACTCCTGTAATGAAAAAACAGAGAGAAATGATGCACTGAGGAGTCATACAAGGTCAGGTTCACGGCTCTTTCTGCTGCTAGGGGTATGAGAGGCTTGAGGCAATGTGATCTGCCTTTGAGAGGGCTCCCACTTGCCCCCATCACCTGCATACCACGCACCTCAACACAGCTGCAGCAGCCAGTCTGGCTTTCTAAGGCTGTGGTATAAGCAAAACAGGGAGCAGGGCCGTGGTTGTTTTTCCTTTCTGGAAATTTGCAGTCCAAGTAAGCTGCTTGTTTTGGTTATGCCTAGAGCTGATCCTATATGCATAGCAATTACCCTTTATTATGCTTTTAAAATTAGGTAATGGTAGGATATAGAAGTAGTAGTGTTGCTTTAATGGTTGAAAAGCTTTTATGGACCATAGGTGTGGCTGTTTGTTTGTGTTTATGTTCCTAATTTGTAGTTTGCAACCTCACTGAGGTACTAGACCTCAATGAGCACTGAGCCATAAAGAAAGGTTTACTTTTCCGCTTGTTGAAGTTCTATAACAAAAAAAAAAAAGGTGAAAATCCTTCAAAGATAAAAAGTACCTTCTCTTTGTTTTTATCACACTCAGGATGGCTATCTTTGAACACCATCAGGCCTGTAAATGGCTGACAGGATTTTCTTCAGTCTTTCAGAGAATTTTTCCTGGAAGAAAATAAGAATGAGGAGATTTCAGCATCAAAGACTCAAAGAAATTAAGGCTGTCTGAAGGCAGGGGATTGCTGCTGAAATATCATATAATTTCTCAATAGTATTATGAAAGCTGAGTTTATCGAGATCTAGACATCTCTATGTTATGTAACTGCCCTCTACATATTAAAGGAGCAATCATCTATATTTTCTTTATAAAATAATCTGTGCAGTTGGTGTAACTAGACTCTGCCTGCTGTTGGCAAGGATGAAAAATACATCACTGCTTGTATCTCCAAGGTAAATTATTCTTCAGGGAAGTGTGCCTCTAGGGAATACTTTCTTAGGAGACCCATGAACAATGAAAGATTTTCCACAGGGAATGCCCACGGGGTAAAGTTTACTTCAAAGGGAGAGATCCAAGATGAAATGAGACTCTTCAAAGGCCAGCTCCACTTCCTCTTTCAAGAAGACAAATGACTTCAAAGGGGAATCCACCAAGATTGTAAATAACTTCTCCCCATAATACAAAAACCTTACTGAAGGCAAGTGCTCTCAGTAATTTGATATTTTTAAAGAAATCACCGAAAGCCAGGTGAAGCCTAAATGCATCCAACAACCATCAGTATAAACCATTTCTACTCGTCAAGTAAATGTATGACCATCTAGAGATCTTAGGGAGTTGGAATGTGCACTGTTCATTTCCTTCTCACTTACATAAAGTTATAGTAGTATTTAAAATTTACAGATCTGATGGGCTAAGGAACTATGAAAATCTAGCAACAGCTTTAGGGACCTTAGGGACCACTTCTATCCAATGTAATTTATCAAGTTATCTACAGACCAAAAGTCAGTGAGGTACTAAGAAGACTCTATTTTTACATAGGATATTGCATTTCATGGCAACCATCTTACTGAAGTCTTTCAGACTCAATATATTACTGCAATATTAATTAGAGGCAAGTTTTGATAATGACTGCTAAGGATCTTTCACTTGATCAACATCTGATGGCAAGACAGTATCTACAGGTATGTCCTTGTACAGAAAGCAAATTTAAAAGTCAATCAAATAATCAAAATATGATTGAATATTTCAGGTCAGAAGGGATCTTAGGAAGTTTCTAGACTAATGTCCTGCTCAAAGCAAGTTCACTGAATTCAGACCAGGTTTCTCAGGACTTTGTCCAGCTGGTTCATGAAAACCTCAAGGAATGGAGTTGAGTTTCAACCTATTTGTCGACTCTTGTTCATCCTGCTATACCCTGCTGTGGAGAGTCTGGCTCTATCTTCCAATAACCTTCTCTGTGGGATTATTTCCCCCTTACATCATCTTTTCTCCAGGCTAAACAACAGCACTGGAAGAAGAAGAAAAGAGAAAACAGCAGAAACAGAGACCCAAAGTAACCCTTATCATTAGCATTACAGAGAGTTTAGAAAACGGCTACTGAGCCTTTTGTCAGTGAGACAAAGGTAGGGGAGATCCTGCTAAAGGTATCTTTCAGGGTAAAAATCCAGTTAAATTTCATAATAAACCTGCAAATAATCCTCTGATCAAGTTGCAGAAAGATAGTTAAAATCCTAGTATTTTTTGTCACACACCCCCCCTGCCCCGAGATTTACTGCATAAGAAGTTAATGCTGACTTCACCAGATATGTCATAGAGATGCAGTCCCCTATTACTCACCATGCACAGCCTCACACATATATGCACTCTAATGCAAAGGAGCCATACACAGTGGCACCAGACTATTGATATTTCTACCCTATTGTTTAAGTAATGAACAACATTTAATATGTCAAATGGCATGACTGTTTAAAACCCCAACTAATTACTAGATACTCTTCTCACAAATCAATTATGTCATTTAGCATTGGCCTGGACAAAACAATGAGGACTGTATACACTAGGAAGAAATGTTACACTTAATGCTGGAGGTCTCTAAGAGTCTTAGAGGCTCACCTTCTATGAGGTTTAGCCTGGTTTGCTGGTGAAAGGAAATAATAATGATTATCCTATGTGTATATGTGATGAAAACATCTGTAAACTTAGAACACGGAAGCTCAACTCAAGAAAATTTGAGAGGCAAAAATCTCAAATATATCAAGTTCTTGCAGATTTTATGAAAACTGACAGCTAAATGGAGTAGAGAGAAGTTGCTAACATTCTTGAGCTCCATGGAGGGCAGAGCTACTGTGTGTATCAGCCTTTGAGAGTTCACGCTGGATCTCCAGATCTAGCTACAGATTTTCAGACATGTGTTTTGTGGCTTAGAGAAGGAAGTCACTAGATTTAGATTGATGGACTCTAGTCTGAATGCTCATTCAGCTGAAAAAGTTCTGGCTAAAAAAACAATGCATTGTGATGCAGTAAATATCTGTCACAAATACTTGAATCCAAATACTGTCTATTTTTACAAGAGCTCATCAGTTCTCTTACACAATTAACCTTTAATCCTTTGTGTAGCTCTTTTTGAGACCATCCATAAAAATGCCTCTACTGAGCCAAACTTCAAGTCTCTTCCTCCTTTCCCTAAAAAGGAGGCTTGACTTTTGGAAGGAAAAACTTCAGTGCCGATTCTTTATAAACTTCTCCCAAGAGTCTTGCTCTCAAACGAAATTGAACCGTCGAACTGAAATTTTCCTATAAATTACCTGTGCCCAACAAAATTGTATCACAAACAGGTAAAGTGTAGCAATGTTGTTGTGATTGAGCGCAAAATAACTCTCAAGTGCTCTGTGCTGATTTTAATGAGGTGTGTATATGTGCCCAATCACAGACGACAGTCCAACCATGCTAGACTTTTCAAGGCAGACATGACTCTCCCTAGGTGCATGCCTGCTTTTTTATACTATTTAGTCAGAGAGAGTAATGAGCAAATACTAAGTAGAATTAAGGAGAAAGGAAATATCACAATTAATATGACTGTGCTTATTTAGTCATGTACACCCTGATGAATTTTGCTGTGTGTCTAGAACAGAGCATGTCCCCATGCAAGAGCATGATAAAAGATAGCTTCCTTGGATTTTGGCTTTGGCCATTAAGTCATAGCTCAAAAGAGGAACTTTGTTTTAATAATTGTGAAATCTCCTAGCACACCTTTGAATGATAAATAACAAGAACCTCATCTGCAGTTTCTGAAAGTTAGCAATCAATAAATTCTGTGTATGTATAAAACATATGTTTGATTTAAATATCATGTTGTCAAATTGTTGTGAAATCTCTTACAGGAATTATCCAGAAAGTATTCAATTCTTTTCTGTGTTTAGTGTAAGATGTTATTTAGATAACTGGGTTAGAACTGTTTTTTCTTAACATGGCTGGAATCACTATCATGAATCTTAATTTAGAAAGCACTTAGCACTTACTGTTGTAATGGAACTAAATAGTCACAAGAATCAGAATTGATAATAATGGGTCAAGATACCTGAATTAGAATCTGAGTAGCTTTATTGCTTATGGATTTCACAAAAATTGCATTTGCTGATTATGGACATTGGATAGAACTATTGTTAATAAATGGAATGCTAAAAACTGAAACCTTCGCATGCATTTTCTTTATGGCATGCATTCTAAAAAATTGAAAAATAATCATAGTAACAATAAGCAATAAATCTAAGTGGAAACTATGATTATTATGTTTTCAACATTACTCTCCCTTGTTTGAAGTTTTATACCCAAAAGGTATCTAACTAATCATCAGGTATTATTTTCCACTTTCAGCCTTTTAGGAAAGAAAATAAATGAAATGAGCTCAAGGATGAAAATAGCTACTATTGCAGTACCAGCAGAGAATAACCATTACAATTTATCCAGCAAGTTGAAAGCTGTGCAGTGAAGTTACCTCCAAAATACTTGTGGGTTTGTTGCAAAGGCCTCTGGGGAAAAAACACATTCTGTGTAGCTCACTAGAATGTTGACCACATCCGGATAGACTTCATCTGCTTGTGCACCTGAAAGCAGCTGCCGCATGTCAGCGCTAGCTTAGTGCACATGCTGGCTTTGCATGTGTGGTTTGTTTTCCATTGGGCTCATCTGTGTAAGGTTATGGCTCCCTGTTTCTCACGTGCGGCAGTCAGCCGGTCACTTTGTAGCCTGACTTGTGAATACAAGACCTGGGGCTGAGCGAAGGCATTTCTGGCTTAGAGTGCTCCTGTCTGAAAGCTTTTCAGGCTTTAAGATTTGCCTTTCTGATTAAAGCCCTCTAGAGAGTTTCAAACTGATAAAGAGGTTTTGCTGTATGTTACCGGAAGACAGAACACTCAACCCTGTTATAACATTCTCATGTCGAGCTCTTTGTGTGTGGTGCCCAGCACAAGCAATCTACGTAATTGCAGGGTTGTGTGTATGTGTGTGAGTGCCTGTCTGTGACAGCAAGAACTCAGTGTCTGGACTTAGAGCATTTGGTTTGAGTGAGTTGTGAGATGGTGACAACCTTGGTACCAATAGAAGAAAAGAACATGTGCTATGAAATGCATTTTCTGCTAGAATCTACTTTTTTTTCCCAGCAGCTGAGTGACTCTGTCATGTGGCTGAACAAAGGTTATACATATCAGTTATATGCTGTTTAAAATAATGCTTATTTCCTGCTGGTGCTGACTTCATTTTCCTCAAAATCAACCACATGAAAATCAAACCCTCAAACCTGTTTTATGAATAACAAGAGTAAATATTTATTTATTTATTCCCAGCTTGCTACCTTGTTGTTTCTGATCTTTGCACTGTAAGTGGGACATATTTTCAAGTATTTAGAATAAGAAAAACTTAGGTTCTCACATAATGTCTTGACTTAATGAATTAAAATCCCAAGGAAAACATTGAGACATTTAATATTGAGGAACGTGTGATGTGAAAGTATAGCTTGAGCATGTGGGGAAAGCAAAAGGGGATTCATAGGTGTCATGGAAATTATTTTGTGCTTCACAATGTTCAAACCAAAAAATTTAAGAAAGACGATTTTAGTGTGCATACTACTTCTCTGATACAGAAGTACTTTAAAATGACCTTTATCATCCATGGAAGGAAAAAAAACACATTATTTTTGAGAGTTCATGTCGGTGCCAATTGTAAGCAGAAAGCATTCACATAGTATTTATAATGAAAAACATATTTTAGTGACAAATAACAATTTAGTGATTCCTAAGATGCACGAAGAGACTACCTGTCACTGAAATGCACATGAAGCTATACAGCAGTACGGTAGTTGCTGAGTAGTGAATTCTTCCTGCATTAAAAGCAGGAAGCTGTGAAGGATGTACTCAGATTAAATAATTTGATATTTGTTCACTCATTTCCCATTCTGATTTTGCTGTAAGGCCAGGTGGAATTAGAAAGCTTTGAAGTGTAAACCAGCAATAAGGAATTTCCAACACCCCGCCGTGGTCAAGACAGGGGAACCACAGACCATGGACAACATGCCAGGGCCCTCGGAGAAACATCTTGCCCATCTCAGCAAGAAGGTATAAACCACCATGAACTGAAAAGCAGCCAAACATTTTGCAGTGCCTTGGCTTCTCCAATTCTCCTCTCCACTTACCGGCCAAGCCCTATCCTATTTAGTTTCCAAAAATCTCACATTATCACAGCCCGAGGCTGTAGGACTGCAATGGATCTTGGGAAACTTGTTTCAGAAAATCTTAATTCAAAAGCTGACCACAACTTGAACAGGACAGAACATTGCCTGGCTAACAGATGTAACATATGAATGTTGGCTGTGGTTTTGGTACAATCATGTGTAGTATCTCACATGTTCCTGTTTTCTATTTCATAGAGTGTCTGTGAAACTGGAATATTTTGTATGAAA
Organism: Baryphthengus martii; assembly: GCA_013396935.1. Lineage (NCBI taxonomy): Eukaryota > Metazoa > Chordata > Aves > Coraciiformes > Momotidae > Baryphthengus > Baryphthengus martii. The sequence continues at coordinate 55,754 of VWZK01004862.1, forward strand.
GATTTTGCTATATTTCTTTTTCTTTTTTTTTTTTTTGTGTCTGAAAAGTGTTTAAATTAATTTGAGCACTCATAGCAGCTGGTATGTCTGTCCTAGAAGCAGCAAGTGAGATGAGAATTACTAAGTCCTATTCCAAAGTTTTGCATCTAACTGAGATGTTTATACTACACATGAATCAGGTAACATAATATTTTACTTACACAGCTGAATTAAATGGAAGATGCTTGGTCTTTGTGTGGATGTACATACAAATGTATCAATGTATCTTTTAGCAAGCTTTTATCTACCAACCTATATATACAGATAAAGTAGAGCTCCTTCCATTTTTGATCCCCCTATCTATTTATTTGTCTCAGTATAACTTCCATTGTGTTGTAAACATGATGTTTCAACAAAGCATTTTAGCAGATGCTTAGCTTTAAGCCTATAGGACCTGGTCACTGAATCAAAGTTGTGGCATTTATATATTTCACTAAACTGATAAGTGAAGAAGGAGATTTGAATTGACCTGAATTGGTCCTATAATTTTTTATTACCTGGAGACAGGAGTGGAGGTGGTGACCAAAGAGAATATTGTGAGTTTGTACTTACATGAATTTATATGAAATTTTCAATTTATATGAAAGTTTTGTAATTACCTGAAAAAAACCCCCAGACCTAAACTACAGGACAGCTTGAGTGACATGTGTCAATATCTAATAGATAGACTTATTTATACAAGACATACCACTGATATCAAGAATGTAAGAGATTGGTTCTTTTAATGCAACCAAGATAAAAGGGTGTTGATCACCGTAATAGCATACAATCTATTGTAAGTAAAGTCAGGATGCTACATGTTCAAAAAACGCCTGCCTCACAGCCTACTTTCTTGTGTTTCTTGAACACAATGTATTGAAATCAAAGAGAAGCATTGTATTTAGGACAGTATTGGTGTTACACATGTACCAATAGCAGCATTCCTTTGAGATAATCAGATTTACCTTGAGATAATCTGATTTGCCTGAAAATCATATTGGCTTGCTTTCTTCTTTTTGTGCTAGGATAAGCTGTGTTTCTCTAGGGTTGTGTTGTGGTCACCCCAGAATGCCTTGATGGAGTTTAGGTTAGGAGAGGCCAGGAAGGATGCACAGTACTGTGACTAACTTGCTAGTAAGTGACAATTCCTGTAAAACAATACTAGAGAAGATAATTTCTTATCAACTATTTATTATTTCCATTTAAAACATTCTTACCCCATTTCTGGTATGGTAGACACTGGTATAGCAGTTTGGTAGTGTAAATCTCTTGGCTTCAGATCCTGATTTAAATGAAGTCTGCCTAAATTGTGAAGAATTCTCTTGATTGCAATTTTACTCCTCTTTATTTGCACAGGCATATATACCACAGCATGAAAGGTTGGTTAAAAAATACAGAAAATTTAGAAACAGACAAGGTCAGAGAAATAAAACAGAAAAGGCAGGGAAAAACAGTATGTGAGAAAGGAGGGAAAAGTGAACTAACTGTGGTATGTAAAACAAAAGAAAAAAGATCAGAATGAAATGGAGTCAATGGAAAAGAGAAGAAGTCTAGATAGATGGCAGGAAGCCTGAGGGAGGCCTGGAGAAAGAAAACTACAAGAAAAGGATATCAGGAAAAAAGGAGGGAGCTGAAAGAGGAGAAATGTAGGACTAGAGACAATGAAATCCATGAACAACTTGACTTGCTTGGCTAGAAAAAGAATTGCTAATCGTTGTAATCTTGCTTCATGAAAACATAGTCTGCAGAGAAATAGATAGTGGAGTGCTACAAGTTTTATTAGAAAAAAAGTTTCATAATTAAACCGCATGCATACATACATGAACATGCATACATATACACAAATTTTTTCCTCAGACAGCAAGAATATGCTGCCTAAGTGGTGCATAATAATTCAAATTAATTTAGCCTGTCGAAATAAGGTATTGCCAACTGCTTTTGTTACAATAAATATTTAAAGATCAATTTTCATATACAATCAAAGCTTAGGAACAAATCATTTCAATATGCCAAGATTCCTTTCATTTCTCTGTCTCTCTTTTCCCCTCCTTGCCCTTCCATCAGTGGCTAGCTGTTAAAGATAAAATGGTTGTAATCATTATTATAATAGATCCCTCTGTATGATCGTTCTAAGTGGGCCTAATCCTCTGCTTTTCTTATTGCACTACTATGGGAATGGAAGAGATGACACAAAGGATTATGACTATTGGGTATGAAAAAGGAGAACCAGCGAGAAAGTTACTTTTTCCACAGAAGTGGTTAATAAACATTAAGGTTTCACACACAAGCTAATAGGAAAAAAGCCACATGAAATGAGCCTCTTTAGCACAATGATTTCCATTGCAATTTTACTGAAAACACAAGTTAATTAAAACACACACGCATAAATAGCCTACTTTTGAGTTCTAACTATGAGACAAGGCCATACTGTATGCATACAAACTGTAAGAAATAATTTATAGGACAAATTCCCCACAAGACCATTCAGGGGAAAAAAAAAAATCCCTAAAAGAAAGAGAGAGAAAAAAAGACCTGGCTCTTGACACTAAAGGCTTAACATCAAATGCGGCCAGAAATCCATTTTCACAGTTTTATTGCCCATTCTGGACGCTTCATTTCAAAGGGAAAGAATTTGAATTCAGACACATAAAATTCCCTTTGTTCTCTTGCCCTCCAGCCTTTGGTGCCAGTGTGGACGGTCCTATAGGGAGAGGTTGAGATCAAAAAAAAAATTTGCAGCTTAGATACCTGGCCCCAAATGATGCCCCTTGGCATTCTTAATTAAATCAGCTTTGCAATAGATTGACAATGCACTGTCAATTATAATAATTTATATTAGCAAACGGAGTATTTTTAACACTTTGGAAATAACAGAAGTTCAGTAGACCTGGGGGAAAAAAAAAAGAGCTGTAAAATTATACCGCATGATGATCACATACAATACAGTGCATCAGATTGTAGGTCACATAATATCTTATCTTAACAGTGGGTAAAGCTGATATGATTTCACATACCTTTTTCCATCTGAAAGGACATTTCCAGTTAGGTTCATCTGGGTTGTTTGTTGTTTTCCTGTTAGCTTCAAAACAGAAGTTGATTGTACTGTAAGAGGGTAAGAAAGAGGGGATATTGCAGCCCTGTGATGGGGGGAACCTTTGTTACAGAGAAAGGGCCTGATCCAAAGCCTACTGCAGTGGAGGGAGGTATTCCTATTGATCTCAGTAGGCTTTGGACCAGTACCTGCAGAGATTATTTTCACTGAGACTTCTGAGGTACTTTTGATATTAAAATCTGCACAGGCATATTTATGAAAGAAGTTATCTCCTTTGCTAGCAAGCGACATCCCGACTTGTACTGATGAATAAGGTACGTTCTGCTTTCTGCAGTGTTTTTTCTTTATGTTTTAGCCTCATGCCTCTTTCTACTCCAGTTAATTTGGAATAGATACCGATCAGCTCTCGGGCTTCAGAGTGTAAATTGATCACCTGGAGAGGTCAGGAAGACATTTTTTCCTCTCCACATACAGCACTGCACAAGAGATTAGAGGTCTATATAACAATGCCTGTATTTCCACTTTCTGTGGAGTTTATAGTTACTTTTTCCTTTCTTCTTTTTGGAACCCACTGACTCTGATATTCATTTTGCTTTAGTGGCTTATGCATGACTTTTGCTTCAAACATTCATGTAAGTTGGTTTGAATTTTTCAGTGTGGAATATAGCTCTACTGTTGGATGTTAGTATAGGAGAGCAAATGAGTTGCATGTTGGCAGACTATGTTCTTGTTTGGTGGCAATTAATGGACAATTCTCTGATAAAGATACAGATATGGGGTATTTTTATTATAGAGACACTGTCACTGTAGCAGTTTGTGGTGGGTTTGACCTTGGCTGAGTGCCAGGTACCCACCAAGTCGCTCTATCATTCCCCTCCCCACTTACTCAGAATGACAAGNTAAACAGAAGCTTATTGCTAATCTTGAAAAACATACTATTTTGCACAAACTACCCATAGAATAGGCAACTTTACTTCAAATTTTTATGAGATTTAAAATTTTGTTGTAATCAGGAAATACTGAGCAAGTGTTGCAGATTTCACCATAATTAGAAAACTCTTCTAAGCCTTACATCTTTGAATGTCAACCTCAGTTGGGAGATTTTGACATTTCTCTCAACTGAACTATTCCCAAGTTCATGATATTAAGGATCTTACAGATATCCTAGCAATTCATTTGTCGAGAAACAGGAGGTAAGCTTAAAACACAAGGAAGGTAAAAAGGTATTATGACCTGACCTGAACTGAGGAAGAATCAGGACATGAAATTTGAGAGCTGGCTTTCAGAATGGCCTACCATAGGTCCCTCAGAAATTATTCTTGTGAACTGAGATCAAGAGTTTCTAAGTCAGGACCTATCCACCAACTGTTGTACAGAAAAGAAAGTTGCACCTAAGGTAAGGTCCCTTTTGAAGCATGTCTTAAAGACATCCTGAATTGTAGCAGATTGAACTGCAGCTGGAAGTGAATGGGTGAACATTTTAAACCCAGATAATTTGCAGTAGTTTATGTCACCATGGTGGCAAGTAGCTGGAATGTGCATTTGCTGGACATTCTAATTAGGTGGAAAATTGAACTCCTTACAGTAGTTGATCAGAAGTGGAGATCTCTTGACTAGCTTTAGACATAAGCATAAGATCAAATAGAGATTCATGCTGTTGCTGTTGCAGTCAGAGAAACACTCTGAAATACTTTTCGTTCATCTTTTTTTCTTTTTTTCACTTCCATTTTTTCTCTTAAATTGTTCTTAGTTTTCACTTCTCTTTCTTTATACTGCACTTTTTCTTCTTCCTATGAATGTATATTCAATAGAGAATATATTAAATCTTGCCTGCAGAGCCAGCTGTTGCCTCCCTATGTGCCTTGTGAGGCAGTCATTGACTTCTGCAGAGTATTCCTCTTCTGTTCTTCCACCAACCTCAAATTCCTTAGCAATAGCAAGCTTGTATGTCAGGCTGTCCTCTCTTTTTAGTATCACTGAACATGATTAGGATTTCCATTCTACCTTGAGAAATCCTTTCTGTTTCTTAGGTAGTCCTTATAGCCCTATTCTAGAATTCATTTAACCAGTCTATGTCTTTCTTTCAAATGAGTCGTATCTGTCAGTAGGAAACTTTAGCTTTACAAACTCACTGAAATGATGACTAGTCTCCTTTTATATTTAAACAACAGCTACAAGAACACTGAGCATAGAAAATGCCTGGTAATTCAAATAGCCATTAACTTTGTGGCACATAGAGGAGAAGATAACACCTATTGTGACGTAATCTCTTTCCCCAGATCTCTAGATTAAACAGAGCAGAAATCAAGCAGTTTTCGGGCAGATTCTTGGTACCTTTTTAAATTTAACTAATCTAAAAGCCAAGTAAAATTATTAATAAAATTATAATTCATTATTTGTAGAGAATTTTCATACATATTTTTATATAGTCTGTGAAGTATTAGTGCCTGTTGACACAGTTAAGTCCAATACATACTCAATTCCTGTAATTTTTAACTGTCAAGAAACCACAGTGCTGTACAGGTTTTAAAAGTATCATAGTTTGGAATCATGCTAAATTCACTTAATTTGAACAAATGTTTACAATGGAGAAGATTAGATTTTTTGATGAACTTATTTAAAGAGGGTCAGATTTTTGCAGATGCTTTCAGTGTAGGACAAAAAAATCTAACACCTGAAAACTGAAAATGTTTGGTTGAAGTATGAATGTGGTCCCTCATGGAAATTTTATTTCAGCAATTGCATGGTTGCATTTTTTTTCACAAGTTTCTTCGCTGGAGTACCTCTCTAACGATGCCCTGTAACAGTGTGATTCCTGTGGTGCGTTGAGATGACACAAGAAGAAAGGAGATTCTCCAGGAATTCTAGTCCTTCTAGGAAGTGCAATATTAAGAAAAATAAGTGGGGGAGAAATGATAGCTGAATTACAGTTCTTGTAGAGCATCATAGTGGCATTTACAGGTCAATATTCAAATTTCAAATAAAATTATTAAGGTTTTACTTTTTTGCCCCTGCCTTCTGTCCCCACCACAAAAAATTCCAACAAAACAAAAGGAAGAGTAAAAGTATCTGCTATAATCAACATCCCATCACAAGCAAAATCTTTATCGAAGTCTGTAAAAAGCTCTGTTAAAATACATCCTGGAACAAGAGAGCTAACTTTTTCTTCTTTTTTCTTTTCCTTTTTC
>VWZK01004883.1:3941-14476 GCA_013396935.1 Baryphthengus martii
CACGAAAAAAAATGATATTTCAGTGACCTTACTAGCACCATTTTGCAGTTGCAATTCCATTTTGTAGATTTTGAGTTCCGGTTTGGGAATTTATTTTTGCAATAGAATGTTCCCCCATAGAAAATATAGCTCAATTTTAGCAAAGAAGTCCCACTGTAGCAATGACCACCTAAAATGCTAAATAGAATAAAAAATACAGAGAGAAGAACAAAAAGCACTACATTGGCATATCACAAAGGAAATAAATGTAGATGTGCCCATATTAATCGCTCTTCACATTGTTATTCTTTGCTTCTCTTTTTGACTTACATTTATAATTAGAATTACAGTTTATTTTTTTATATGTAATTATAATTGTTTCCTTTACATCTATTTCAGGTGTAATAATAAAGAACAGAAAGAGATCTTGAAGAAAATAATTCAGTGTTTTGAATAGCAATATTTCTTCGTTCTGAAAGAATTTTTGAGTATTCTTTGCAAATCAGTTATTTTTTCCTATACTTCATTTCCTAATGTATAAAATAAGGATAAGGTACTTTCCAGTTTGCAGAAAAGTCATGCTGACAAGTAGATTAAAGGTTATGGGCACTCGTATTAAAGGTGCCATACTAAAGAGCACACACGATACAAATTAAAACAAACTGCAGGATGCAATCTAGAGCTTTTTAACACACACAGTGCAGTTTTGAGACTCAAATTACTGCTGCCTGTTGAAGCATGGTACTTATTACTCTTAATAGCAGAGGTAATGTATGTCACGGACAGACACTTCTTACTGGTTACAGTCACACTTACAGGCTCTGGATGTTTATGATTCTATGAGGATCAACATGAGAGATATATGTGATTTTCTTATCAGTGAAGGCTGTAGAAATATTACTTTAAATTATGATCAATACGACTAAAATGGAATGGGTTTAATGCTAAGTTCAGTATTTGTTGTTTTAATCAATTTGAAATTCTACAAAAACTATATTCGAGCCCAGTTATGTGATCTACATCTTGATAGATCCCAACTGGGAGGTATTTTTGCAAATCTTTTACTATTCATCTATTATAGTACCTTTTTACATTAATTATTTTTGTTATAAAAATTAACTAAATAAGTAGTGATTATAAATTCAGGTGCTAAATATAGAAAATATAATTAATATGATTAAAATCTAGCTCCTGTGACTTTCATTTTTCAGTCTAGAAACTGATTAATGGAATTTGCATAGGGTGAAAGTTCTGAAGTCACTGCAGAATCCACAAAGCAGTTAATTTGCCTTTTATTAGTACTATATGCCCTGTCAAAGGCTGGTATTTTGAACAAAGGTTGTATGGAGTATTTTTATATAGCATGATTCCACTGGTTATAGACCTCTCCAGCATTACTTTGTTTTTTTCATATACTTGCAGTCAAATACATGAAGTCTTTTACTTCCAGAAAACAGTGCTTTGCTTGAAACATCTCCTTAAGACACAAACAAATTTTGCATTAGGGAGGATAATTTTGTCCCTGCTGCCACAACTACTCGTGATTTGGCATCTCTCACTGTCATCTGTCATCTTTTATCACCTTTTATGTTCTGTATCTTAGTATGCTTGTCTACATACATTGAGTTTGTTTCACATAAGAATGAAATGGGTCAGTTGTCCTCTAGAGTCAGCGCACACACCTTTACTCTGCTGTGAACTCTGTATGTTACTATTTGTGGTAGCCTGCACATCTCTACTGTACTGAGAAGGACAGAACTCAATGATATTTGGAGATCAAATTTCCTATAATTCTATATTTACATTTCTTCTCAAAGAAGGTAGAGAAAGATACTGGAGGTTCATTAGCCCTTCTCATGGATTTTTTGTGCAATAATGACTTAATAACTGTACTTAACAGTATAAAACTTTGAATTTCTGTGGTACTCTACTTGGATAAAATTACTCCACTCTCCTTCATTTACCAAGTATACAATTTATTTTTTGATTGAATACATTGAATGAATACAGAGTACAGAAGAGTTGCTCTTTTATTTGGAAAACAGGAGAAAAGATATGAGAGAATTTCTTACATCTTTTCCAGGTAATCTATTGAAATTGATAGCAGAAGTTAAAGCACTGTTCATAGAAGTTCTAAATCTCACCCTCAATGCTCTACCAGAAAGTATGATGGTTAAGTAGCAATAACTAACAGAAAATAGCATTATTATTATCTAGTAAATATAAACATCAAGATAGCATTTGTTTGTGGTCCCTGTGTTTATTTCAGGCTTTACCACCAACCTATTAGGGTGTTTCCAATCAAGGCAAAGCTGTTGGCCTTCATATCCAGCAAGGAAGAATAAAAGTTTGAATTTGGTTGCAAGGATGACTCCTTCAAGAGAAGGATGTCACACTGGTAGTTTATTTAGAAAATATGTTCTGGCTTCAAAACTTTAATTCAATATGCGCTCTGTGCACAGATACGAAGTTTGAACAAATTTAAGGGGATAGAGTTATTACCCAAATAGTCCGATGACACTGCTTTAGAAATGTCAAGTACAGTGAGGTATGAGCATTCAGGATCTGTGGGCAAGATTAAAACAGCAGGCCTGAAAATGCAGTTTTCTCATGCCAGGAGTAAGTTGAGGGTTGCAACTTGTGGAAAACAATGACTGAGAGGCTGTGATTATGTGGAACTGCAGGAAATAACTTGATAGCTTCACTTGCAGCATACTTTCCTTGTTCTGTAGGCTGCAAAATGCAATGAGCTCTTGTCTTCTGTCATACTGTGTAAAAACTTACCTCCAAGTGGAAAAATGCATATTTCTCACCTTCTGAAGAGTTCTCAATGACTTAGATTTATTTTTGGGTTTAGGTGCCCATGGAGGACTGCTACTTGAGATGTCCAAGCCCTTGTCTGGCTAGGAGTGCTTTGAACACTGGGAGGGAAAACACACAGTGTGGTCAGCATGTCCCCGGGAATCCGGGGTGCTGGCAGGGATCTACCAAGGCAATGCACTGAAGCCATGTAGTTTGTGAGCAGCCTTTGTTGGTCATATCTCCGTGTAGCAAGTTAGAGACTTTCTTTTTAACAGACTCAATTCTGTCACATAACAAAAAAGAAATAAATAAAAGCAGCCAGAGAACACTCCTGAAGAATAGCAAGCCCCTCATCCTATGCACTCTTCTCCTGCAACCCGGTGGGCAGTGGGTGGCTGTGTCAAGCATAGACTGCAGGCCTTTGCTGTCAGCTCGGAACAAAGATTTCTGTCTGCCTCTGGTAAAAGCTGTTTTCTTTTAAAGATGGGGGTTTTGAGCTTTAATCCTTTGTTTCACTGTGTTGAAAAGCATAAAAGTCACAAAACCATGCAGAATGATCAAATACAATCTGGACTGAATTGAGTATGGAGGATTTAATTTCTTTTTTTTTTTTTTGTTAAAGAAGAAAACTGATTCTTTAAAACTGTTAGAATCCTCCCCTCCCCCTAAATAAATAATGTTAGGCTATAGTGAAAACTGTGTCTTTGAAAGCATACCACTCTTACAGATGTGCATAATAAATTATTCCTGTCTGATACCCCTAGATTATTTAAAACATATGTCTGTTCTGAATCTGGTATTTTCTTTGGAGTGGACACAACTCTTACAGACAGCCGTGGTTGCAAAGAGCATGCTTGATACATAATTGTGGTATTTTCGCATGCAACACAGCAAGTATTTAAAAATAAAGTACAGACATTGGCAACAGATATCTCACTCTGGTTATAAGACATTTGTAGAGTGCTTCATTAAAAAAAAAAAAAGGCAGCAACAGTGGCCTTCTCTCCCTCTCCCCTTAAATTTCTTACTTCGTTGCTGTGGAGGTGTTAACCATTTAGCAACTGAAAACTTCAACTATCTCAAGTTTTTCTGTGTAGAAAAAGATATTTTTTCAGGTCAGGATGGTTTAAAAGCTGTAGGATTAATTGTCATTATATTTGGATTGTCTAGCTAGGATCAGCAGGCGTTTGCGGCACAAAAATAAATACAAGAGAGAGTTAGTCAGAAAGTAATCATGCAAGATAGTGAATGATATCTGGAAGATCTGAAGCCCAAGGGAATTGAAGGTGCTCAGCATTTTCAGTGATTGCTCTATTTCACAGGCCAAATCAAAAGTTTAACACAAAGATTACTGATGTGTTTGATTTTCATGGCTTTCAGCTGTACTCCTTCTCAATTATGACAATTTGTGTGTTCTTTACTTTTTGTGGGTTTTGAAGTTTTCTATCCTTTATTTTGCAACTCTATTTTATTAACTTCTGATAATTTTTCTATGCGTTTCTGGGTGATCTATTAGGCCACTAGTGTTTTAGGTTGCCAGACATTGATTGGCTATTAACTGAAGATTTTATCATTAAAAAAAAAAGAAAAAAAAAAAAAGAAGCTATTTGTAAAGGTAAACCTGCAGTCTGTAGAATGTATATGAATTGGTATGAATAATAGGTATAACAGATCATATATAGTCCTTTGCTCTGGAGTAGACTTTTGGAATGTTTAAAGAAAGTGGAAGGTAGGCTATGTTATGTCAAGTTTACATAAACTTTGCACATAAATTTGCACTTCAAAATGATTAGACAGTGTATTCATATATCTACATTTCCTATTAGTTGTAAAATGCAGAGATGAAGACATTTTTCTATTGACTTTCAGTAAGCAGTAAGTCATTTTGACTGAGAATATAATTCATGCATGTCAAGCTCCACATATTGTAATATCTGGGGCAGTCCAGAGAGCTCTGAATGCCATAAAGATCAGAATAGGACAGAAGGGGGAAGGGAAGATAACTTGGCCTGCTAGGAATAAGCCCAAGGAAGCATGCCAGGGCTTGAAGGATGGTGGACTAGTGAGGACTCTCACTCTGCCATTTCATTTGAGAGAAGGGATAGACGTTCAGAAATCACGGAAGCACCTGAGAAGGGTCTGATAGGAAATGGGGCCCATACTCAGAAAAATGTGTTAGCTCATCTGAAGTGCATCTCTACCAATGCACGCAGTATGAGCAACAAACAAGGGGAGCTTGAAGCCATGATGCACCAGGAAAACTGTGACATAGTGGCTATCACAGAAATGTGGTGAGATGCCTCACACGGCTGGAAAGCCACAATCGATGGCTACAAGCTCTTCAGGAGGGATAGACAGGGAAGGAGAGGCGGTGAAGTGGCCCTGTAGGTTAGAGAATGCTATGAGAGCTTGGAAATCAAGTAGAGTGATGATGGGATTGAGAGTGTTTGGATTTGTGATGATAGGGTTGAATGCTTATGGGTAAGAATCAGGTGAAAGGCTTATTAAGGCAGGTGTCATGGTAGGGATCTGTTACAGACCACCTAACCAGGATGAAGAAGCTGATGAAATGTTCTACAGGGAGCTGGGTAAGGTGTTGGAATCACTACCCCTTGTTCGTGTGGGGGACTTCAATTTACCAGATGTCTGTTGGAAATACAATACAGCAGACAGGAAGCAGTCCTGGAGATTCTTGGAGTACGTGGAAGGTAACTTCCTAAGACAACTGGTAACCGAGCCAGCTAGGGAAGGCTCTCTACTAGACCTGCTGTCTAGTAGGGAAGGACTAGTGGGAGATGTGAAGACTGGTGGCCGTCTTGGGCAAAGTGACCATGAGATGATTGAGTTTTCAATCCTTAGGGAAATAAGGAGGGAGGTCAGTCGAACTACTTTCTTGGACTTCAAGAAGGCAAACATTGACATGTTTATGAGATTGGTTGATAGCGTCATTTGGGAGCTAGTCCTCAAAGATAAAGGAGTCCAGGAAGGCTGGACATTTCTCAAGAGGGAAATCCTCAAGGCACAGGAGCTAGCTGTCCCTGTGTACCATAAAACAAGCAGGCATGGTAGAAGATTGGCCAGGCTCAGCAGAGGGCCTTGGGGAGAACTTAAGAAAAAAAGGGAAGTCTATNGAGTCAGCAGTATGCCCAGGTGGCCAAGAAGGCCAATGGCATCCTGGCTTGGATTAGAAACACTGTGGCCAGCAGGAAGAGAGATGTGATTGTCCCCCTGTACTCAGCAGTGGTGAAACCACACCTTGAGTATTGCATTCAGTTCTGCACCCCTCACTACAAGAAGGACATGGAAGTGCTGGAGCGTGTCCAGAGTAGGGCAATGAGGCTCATGAAGGGCCTAGAGCACAAGTCCTACACGGAGAGGCTGAGGGAGCTGGGGTTGTTCGGCTTGGAGAAGAGGAGGCTGAGGGGAGACCTTATCACTCTCTACAACTCCCTGAAAGGGGCTTGGAGAGAGGAGGGGGACAGACTCTTCTCCCTGGTGGTGTGTGACAGGACCAGAGGTAATGGATGTAATCTGTGCCAGGGGAGGTTTAGACTGGACATTAGGAAACATTTCTTCACCGAAAGGGTTATTAAACTTTGGAATAGTTTGCTGGGGCATTGGTGGAGACACCATCCCTGGAGGCATTTAAACAGCGTGTGGACCTGGTGCTTAGCGACATGGTTTAGTGGTGAGCTTGCAGTGTCTTGTGGAAGGTTGGACTAGATAATCTTGAAGGTGTCTTCCAGCTAAAGAGATTTTGTGTGATTCTGTGTATTTTAATCATCTGATAATTTTCCACTGGCTGAGTCTTACCTGTTTTACCCTTGACAGAGATGCCATAACTAATACTCCTTTGATGTTTTTGACAACTCTTAAAGAACTCTGAAGTTCACCTCCATCCACCCCAACCTCTCTCCCTCATTCTCTGCTTTGCCTTACTCTTGGGAAGCTAGTGATATACCATTTCTGGCTTTTGTAAATGATTATTTATTGAAGAATACACTAGTAGATCATAAAACTTTGAATATAAAAGTCTTTCTGTTTGGTAGAAGTCTGGGCTGGTTTTCTTGTTTGTTTGCCTGTTTCAGGAATCAAACCTTCTTGACTTTCTCCTCAGATCACTACTTGGAGATACATTCCTGTAGACGACTGTGGAATGTTTAGACAATATTAAGCACGTCAACATCCACCATCACCTCCTCACATGATAATGATGTTACATTATAAAAACTTGTCAGACATCTGAAAAATATTTCTGAACAAAAGCAGATTTAGAAAGAACCCCATACTGGGTGTAGTTAAGATTCTTTCTATTCTACCTCACTATCAATAAGATCACTTACCGAAAACTCACTTTATTTTTATAATTTCTCTTCTATCTGGAGAAGCACATTTTACTCTGCTACTTAGAAATTGTAGGTTCCACACAAAGCTTGTGATTGTTCATCTGGGAAATAAAAATGCATAAATAAAATAGGTTAAACATACATCCTAGGATAATGTTTGGTTCCCATTTAATAACATTTCTCATTGGTATCTCTTTTTGTCCACAAATATATGCTAGTAAATTCATTGTTTGGAAATCCCACTGTCTTTGGGGATCTATTTAGATGGATAAAACTCATTAAAAATCCATCTAAACATTTTGGTTTCTTTGACACCAACACATTTACATCAGCTCATTTAAAGAGAACCATGTCAAAACGACCGTCTGCCTGAATTTTCTAAGCTTCTTTTATTAACTAAAAGACCTTTTTATTGCACACTTTTGTGCAGCAGTACCCATCTTCAGATGGGTTCTGGCTTACATGATCTGTAAAAGAGCCACAAGAGTCTCACCACACTGTTGGTAATCCAATATTTGCATTGCATAATTTATTTAGATTTTAGTGTATTTTATCTTCAAGAACAGATTCTAAAGCAAGGGTTTTTCTACGTTTCTCTGTTCTGTTAACTTCTTTTGTTTAGTATTGTGTGGCTTCTTCTTTTATTTTGATAGTGAAAGCTATTATTTAGTACTTTTTAAAAAGTTCATTTTTACAAAATGTGTTAATAAGTTATGATACAGAATTCAAATAGAATACTATTCTGTCATGGTATATATCTCTCTAGCAACTCTGTTTCCAAAAGCTGTTTATCTAAAATACTGGTTTGTAGACAAAAAACTTAGCTATCATCAGAGTACACACACATAAAAATAACAAGTCAGAGTTTTTCATCTAGTTAGTCTTTAATAGTTTAGCTTGGAATATGTACAGCAGATATTTTATGAGCAAGGATTTTGACTGAATTGCTTAACTTTATGAAATTTTCTCCAAAATATTGTCATCCTTATAAAGTTAACTCCAAAGACTTTGTATTAGAAGAACATAGATTTAGCTACTCCTTACATGATTTTTTTTAACAAATAAATTAATTAACAGTTTTAACATTAATAGTATTTATGGAATAATATTAATTTTTGGAAAATAATTTACTCCAGACTCACCCAGCAAAGCCTTTTTCTAGTTACACAAAAACATGTATTTCAGTTCTCTATAAGTCAATTTTGTCAATCTTTATAACTTTTTTTTTGGTGATTATACATACAAATGTTTTGTTTTCTCATTGTGTTTCTAATGGTGTGAATATAATATGAGCATTACGCAAGTATCCTAAAGAGCTTCTCTGTCTTGATTTTGTCTGGAGAAAGGAAAGGTGAGTAACAATAATGTCTTGGGGCAAGAAAGAGAGCAAGAAAAATGGCTTTTATGAATAGGATTATAGATTCTAACTATTACATTTCTAGATCAAAATATCTAAGCATCATGATGAGATATACAGAAATGAAACGGACGTAAAGGTATATTAAAAACAGTAAATGCGTAAAGTACATAAAGTATTTTATTATACCTTCTCCAACATAGGTTTATAAAAAAAACATTTCTAAGGGTCAAAACTTGCCTGTTAAATCCATGACTTTCTGTCATGGTATTGGCTAGAAACCTCAAGAGCAACTTCTGCTTTGAGATAGTGTAGTATCCCTTAAACAACACATTAGCTATTCTAGAGTGCTGTGATCTGGAGTTGTTCATGTAAAACTTTATCTCACAAAGGAAGTAGCCAAAACTCTTGATTTTATGTTTATTGCTGTATGTTGCAGGTCACCATTAGGGTTTAAAAACTGAATCTCATTTCTTGATCTCTTGAGAACTACTAGCATAAATGCATAGGTGCAAGAACTTCACTTTTTTCTTTGTTTTTTTTTTATGATTCACTCATTCGAATGTTAAAAACACAATAATGGTATGAATATAGCTGAATTAAATTCAGTTTTACCACTGAGTCCCTGTAAAGTGTTCTGTAGTACTTAACCAGCTTGTCTATGTTTATCAGTTCATATGTTCCCCGGTACTCTGCTGTTTGCACCACTGCTAGTAAAGCCCCCATCTTCTTTATTATAAGGGTTGAATACATCGCACATCTACCTGCAATGATTTGACACAGCTCAGTCTGGAATGTGAGATCCATGGCCAGTGGCTGAAGCAAGGTGCAAAGTCAAGTTGTTGGAATAGATCAAAAGTCCAATCTCAGTAAGAAACCTGAACATCTGCCTTTATGAAAGAAAAAAAAAAAAAGAAGAAAAAAAAAAGATGATGGCAAAAACTCTTATCTTCATATTCTCTATCATTTTGAACATAGTAAGAACAAAGACAGCCTGGATCACACTTGAGAAATGCACAGCATATCTTTCAATTACATTCAAATTACCTATGTACTTCCTGACAGATTAGAATTAGAATTTCAGTTACATACTGATGACAGAAGGCAGTTTTACCTGCTTATGTCTTTTACAGATGCCATATGTAATGCATAGTTTTCCGTAGACTAACCACAGAAGAATGGGCAGACAATGAAAGAGTCAGGAAGTTTTTAAGGAATGTACCAATTGTCTTCTAGGGCATATTAGGGTATCTGCTCATGTTTTTCTTTGCTTTGCAGTACACAGTCTCACATGTGACTTCTCACACTGAAACACCTGACAGTTGTAGGATACCTTTGGATGTGCATAAGATGAACAGACTGTTCTGTCATGGTGCAAATGCTGGTAACCGTCCAGACAGTTTAGTCACTTAATTTGTTGATTTTCTCTCTTACCTCGTTATCCCCTTGTGTATTTATCTACAGCACTCTAACCATGTTGAATATCTTTCATTTTTTAAAACGTCATTCTAACATGCCATATTTTTGTAGCTATTTCTTAAAATCACCACAGGAAAAAAAATCCAAAACCATAGTTTCCTGTGTAATTTAACTATTCAAATAACATTATTGATAATGATTTTTCTCATATTCAGTCTTTCAAAGTGTTAGAATGTGTGAGAACCATCCAAGTTTACTGAGCTTTAGATTCTGTCTGAATAAAAGTTTTATTCCAGGAACTGAACTTTGTTCCGAGCATCTGTTCATAAAGTACACCAGTAAAAGTAATACTTCTGCATCCAGGTTACATTTGTTCCACTATGTTTTTATACTCAACACACGGTATAGATTATTTACACAAAAGTACTCTGTTAAAAATGATGGTAATGGTCTAGGTTAAATGCTAAAAGCCCAAAACGCTCTGAGTTAATCTTGAATATCTGCATATATCTCATACCGTCTTGTGTCTGTATAGCAGCTCATATGATCCAGAAGGTTTTCCACTTTGGACAGAGCCTGTGCCTCTGATATCTGATCATATAAGAAGCACAGAGAACAGACCCCATGCATAT
>VWZK01004884.1:0-16759 GCA_013396935.1 Baryphthengus martii
GTTGTCTACATTTTTTTTCCTCATTATCCTGTATTTCAGAAGGGTGGAAAAACTAGTAAATAAAAAAGTTTGTCTGAAATAGTATTTCCCATTCTGCATTTCAGTCAGACTTATTAGGGGTAGAATGGCCCTTTCTTAGACTTATGAACTTTAAACCACCACCCCCTTTTTTCTCATGTGTCAAATCAGAGCTTTTTTCCAGGGATCTGTGCCTTCTGTGACTCACAGAATTTGCATCTTGAGTCTGTGTGATTTTAACAGGCAATCTGGTAATTTTGGCAAGGCAGGAAGTAGGCTAGCTTGGGAATCACTATATTGTGGAGTGGCAAGATACCACTGTGTAGCTGTTTGACAATAGTTTTCTGTGGTACTCTATGATACTGTGCTTCTTTGGCAGGATCAACAACTATTGCCCTCTTAGGTTTAGGTGTTTGCTTTGTGTTTTCTGTGAAGGATTGCCTCCTGACTCACATCAAATTTGAAAGCTTAACTCACTTTTTCTTCAGTGCCCCCTTTGAGTGCTATTTCTGTCTACACTAAAAACACTGATAAATCTCTGATAATCAGTCTGAATATATCACTATCACTTGAAGTTCAGTAGGTCTCTTAGTCTTTCCTTTCTTGTTTCCTACTCTCCAAATGCTTTGTCGTCTTCAGCACTAAACATCTTGCTTGTTACTTTGGACTGTATCATGGTAATTGCAAATGCAATTGTCTACAAGTTGCTGTTCATTTAGGCATCATATCCGTGAGAGATGACATGTTGTATGTAACAACACCAGTACAATCTTCATCCAAGCTTCCATTTCTCCTGTGTTTGTATTAATGCATCTTTTCTCCCTATAGTAACAATTATAGTTTGTCCTTTCAGAATACTGCCATCAGTATGGATCACTTTCCATCACTCTGTCTTTGTTAAATAGACTATAAACTGCTTTTTGTCTCTGCTTCAGACTTTGCTTTTGCTTCTTTCTCATCTTAATTCACTCTATAGTATTTGTTACTGGGACATCAACTTTTACTTCTAAAATATGCATAACGTATTGTCATCACTTTCTTTCTTTTGGGGTGTTTTTGTACTTGGGAGGATTTCCATGTGATTGATATACAATATAAATTTTGTTTCCTTAAATACATCTTTATGATTTTTCTCATCTATCATGTACAGGGCATTGAGTGCATTGCCAGTTAAGGGAATACAAAACAGCATCAGTTTATCATTCTTTCTTGGTACATTTGTTATTTGTTTTATCTTATACATAGTTTACAGAATCCTATGGGGGAGGCAGAGTTTGAAATACTCCATTTATTCTGTGTTTCTGAAGTATTCAGCAAAATGTCATATCTAATTTTACAATTTCAGGAATAACTTTGAGACTTTGCAGGATTTTAATTGAATGAGTGAGTGTTAATCTTTCAAAGAAAAAAAGTATTTTTTTAGCAACAGGCTTGGATTATCATAACATTGCTGTTCATGTTCAATCTCATGTGGATTACTACAAGAAGTTTTGGGTTTTTTTCCTCACTATCATAATTCCTTCCTAGATAGGCTATTGATAATATAACATCATGTAACGTGCTGGAGAAGAACCTGCTCTTCAGTGGACATTTTCTCCAGTTTCTATTGCCTTTACTGTATTGTTGAGCTTTCAGTGGGAGTGTTTGCTTACATTTTCCTCAAGAAGATATCCAACCATTATATTCAATTTTCACTTTCTTCTTGGTTTACTATTTTCATTCAGAAACATTAGTATGTCCAGTGTTCATGGAGACCATGGTGATTCCATAGGGACACAGAAAAGCCTTTTTCATTAAAAGAAAAAGTTATGTAATCTTGAGTGTGTGAGAAAGCATTCAACTTAGTAGCACTGAGTGGAAAGAGATCGCTGCCATTAGATCAGTTTATATTTAATATGCTTGCAAAGTCTGGAAAATAAGTAGTCCACTGCTTGCAGACTTTAACCGTGTCTGACTTCAAAAGTAGTTATTAGTAGTTTGTAACCACAGATATTATAATTTAAGGATTACTATTTTCTGAAAAACCACTAACATTGCAGTCTGCGGTTGCATTTCCTAGATAAAATTTAGTACTGCCACCTGATCCTTATGTGGAAACAAAAGAATTTTCCTATAAAATTGTAAACTATCGTGTGGCTTTTTATTACTGACTGGAGTTCTCTGATCTATACAGTACACATTCTTTCTGTCTTCCTGCATATATATATTATGATTACATGGTTCTGATCCCTAATATATTGTTGAATATGATTTGTCAATTGGGTACTTAAAGAACTTTATTTTATTTTTTAATAAGTATTCTAATCTTCTAACTGGTGTCAAGAACAAGTATATAAAGTCCTGTAAAGAAGCTAACTTTGTGACTGTAATGTAGTACTCTAGCCTCTGATCAGATTTTGATTTTTAAAAAAGAATTACACCTCAAGTGCAATTTGTGGAGTGCTCTTCCTCAGCTTCATATGGGAAACTAGGCTTTCCTATTTTCTTGGATCTATTAAAATAACATTAAGAGCCTCAAGTAACTCTGTACTCTTTTTAGCTAAAGATGACATAAGGGCCATTTTTAACATTTGCAACCAAAATCTAAATTAGGATAAAAATCTTGAGGTAGATTTAGCATAACAGGAAAGAGAAGAGAGAGTGATAAAGGAAAAGTAAGCACATATGCTGACAGGATGTACATGCAACTAAGAGCTAATATCAGAATCTTCATAGCAGTTGATAATTTACTGTGCTGGATCCTCAGTTCAGCTGTCTCTGTGATGCATGGCTGTGGCGCAGTAACAGGGGAAGTGAATTTTGCCCCATAGAAAAAAAATAATGTAACAGTATTATTTACAATTTTGAGTATTGCAACAGTTACCAAGATTTTTCTTCTCCAATTTTCATGCATGTATTTTTGAGGGATTGTGAAGCTTCTTGCCAAAAAAACCCCAACCAAACACAAAACCATGCTTTCTTTTTTTTTTTTTTTCTGAAGAAGTAATATTTCTGAATAGCTATGACAAATACAAATATGCTATATTTGTATTCATTGAAGAGAAAATTAAACTACATCCTATGAAATTCTGATTGTAGCTTACTGTTTATGCTGAATGTAAATACAGTAAGTAAGCTTGGTGATACTGTTAATAGAAGTGTGTCACAAATCCCTGCTTCATTCTGCAGGTGCACCACTAGTGTTTCTGCTGCTTATATTTTTCAATGTCTAGCAGAAAAGGATAGGAATTGCAAAGTCTGCTACCTCGTTTCTGAGACACTCAAGGTCTCCTTCTCCGTTTCCCCTCCAAATCGTCTAACACTGCATAAGTAGTGTTATTGAATGTTTTGTAGTTTTCTGAAATTGTTACATTTTCTGTATGGTTAGGTTTAAGATATCATATATGTCATTGCATTTTCCCAGCCTCTGGAAACAAAGCACTTGGCTATTATTTATTTCATTTTAAATTTGTTATTTATTTATATTTGGCTTTGGGATGCTAGGACTTAAGTTTTAGGACAGTGACTTTCGTTCAGGAAGTTGTTTCCTGAGCTGATAATTCATACAGATAAGTTGTACTAGAGGCGATAGAAATGTTTTAAGAAGTGATTCCTGACTTTCTCTTCTGTGACACATTTCTAGTACTGAATCAGATTTGATATAGGGTAATGCATATTTGGGGGGTGGCTGGGTTGCTTTTTACTGCTGTGTGCAGAACGTCCCTGGCAATTCTTAAGGTTTGGAAACAAGTTTATTGTCATTAGGGCTCTGCTTATTGTGATGTTAGAACAGACCTTATATAAATTGTGAACAGCCATGCAATACAGGGGAAAGGAGGCTGAGGGGCAACCTCATTGTTCTCTATAACTTCCTGAGGAGGGGAAGTGCAGAGAGAGGTGCTGATCTCTTCTCCGTGCTATCCAGTGATAGAACATGTGGAAATGGTTCAAAACTGTACCAGGGAAATTTTAAACTTGACATTAAGGAACATTTCTTTACCAAGAGGATGGTTAAACACTAGACCAGTCTTCCTATAGAGGTAGTCAATGCCCCAAGTCTGTCAGTGCTTATAAGAGGTATTTGAACAATGCCTTTAATATGCCTTAACTGTTGATGAGCCCTGAACTGGTCAGGCAATTAGACTAGGTGATCATTGTAGGTCCCTTCTGACTGAAATAGTCCTATTCTGTTCTGTTCTATTAATAGCAGCTAGTACAGCCCTGCTTCTGTTGAATGTAATACCTACATTACTTCCTTTTCTTCTGCTCTCAGGGAACATTATGTATTAACATTATTGTCTATTTAAACTGATAATTTCTCTCTTCTTTAGGCCATTTACAAAAATTTATAAATTCAGTAGTGTGATCACTAAAGATATCTGGAGCAGAGAAGACTGAAAGGGGATCTTATTAATGTTTACAAATATCTGAAGGGTAGTTGTCAAGTAGAAGGGGCCAGTCTCTTTTCAGTGATGCCCTGCGATAGGATGACGGGCAGTGGTCACAAACTGGAACACAAGAAGTTCCACTTGAACATGAGGAAAAACTTCTTTACTGTGAGGATGACAGAGCATTGGAACAGGCTGCCCAGAGAGGTTGTGGAGTCTCCTTCTCTAGAGACTTTGAAAACCCATCTGGATATGTTCCTGCATGGCCTGCCGGAGGTCATCTTGCTCTAGCAGGAGAGTTGGACTTGATCTCCAGAGGTCCATTTCAAGTCCTGCCATTCTATGATTCTATTGCATACTTTTATGATAACTACCATTGAGAAAGGAATGTGTTAATGGTAAAATTTTAGTAGGAAGGAAGGGGATAACCTATACTTTTAATATTTACACCTGCTTGTTTTGTTTTTAAAAAGGAAATTATCAAGGAAACATTAATGGAGGAACAAAAGCAAAGTGAAAAAGCAATTGAAGAAGCAGTGAAAAAGACAAGAGAGGAACTGATGGAATATATTAAAGAGCAGAAAAGGGTGAGTTATCAGTGGCTAATGGGTTTCACTTCATGTACTGAGAAACAGGTGAAGCTTATTAGTCTTGAAACCTCTCTTAAAATACATAAGAAAACAGAATCAAGAGTTGTGTCTTCAGATTTGTCGCTTTTTTTCAAGCAATTTGTTACTGTGATGTATTTCTTCCTATATATTTATAGAACTTTAAGTTCATCTTAATCAAAAAAGCAGAAATTAATATATTGGTTGAAGTTTACAGTATTTCTTAATACAGTAACTTTAAGATGGGACATAAATGCAGTCTGTCTAATTCAACTTGTGATCTTGGTTCACTGAAAACATTTCCGTATCCGTAACAGATGCTATTTTATGTTCACAAATGAACTTTGTGCAGATTGCACATAGATCATCAAATTATGAAATTTTCCTCTTAACTCATATTATATGACAGCCTGGAAATGTACTGGTATTCTGTTGAGCATGATTTATAGCCAATGCACTGTTTGTGTCATGAAATGTTATAATATTCTGAAATTTGATGTCAGATATCTTGCAGGTTAATGCTTGTGTACTAACAGTAAAATGTAAATTAAAACATAGCTTGATTAGTTTTCAGTAGGAGAAAAAAAACATTGACACACTTCTGCCCATTGAGAGTCTTTATAAAAATAGAAGCAAAATAAAAAATGAAAGAAAACTCTTTCATATGACAGTAGCAGCCTAAGATCAAAATCAGTGATTTCAATATTGTCAATAAACAAAATCACTAACAAGGAAATAGAAATAATGTGTTTGGCCTCTTCCGTTCCCTGCCTTTATGGGCTGAATAGTTTTATGGTAAATAGAATTTAACTTCAGAAGTTTCACTCTACTACTAGTTAAGATAAGTATTGGATGAGTTGTCTTCCATTATGCTGTTCATGGAGAAGTTTCCATTTAGCAGTATGGATCTTATTGACAAAGACATTTAAACAGAGTTCCAGGACAAAACTGTCCATAAAGTTGTTTGAGCTCATTCATAGCTAAAGTTGGTCATTTACAAAGGATAAGCTGTTGGAAAAGTGAAAATAGGTCTGCTGTTAAAATTGCTTATGTCGTAAGAGGTTAACAGGACTATCTAATGCAGATTCTTCACTCTTGACAGCTAAATCACGCTATTTTGAATTGGCAGTAATTTCCTGCAGGCGCTTCAGTAGTAACTCATCTGACCTTAATCTCTTAGATTTCTATTTTCATCAGGAATGGAGACTTTCTTCCATTTTCTTTCCACCTACATGCAGTTGGAGCTCATTGTCATTATTGCATTGTCTGACCACTGTTAATCTGTCTTCTCTGTCAAGTTTTCACAAATCAGTGAAACAATGAAAATACCATCTTCAAAGAAATAAAATCTCTGTTTGTTTTTTTTCTAGTAGGGGCAACAGTTCCATTGATTTCTTAGGGGTCTTGAATATCAAACTACTTCATTCTGCTCTTTTCCTGTATTGAACAATTGACGTGTATCTCCATTCATTTTTTTTAAAAAAAAGAGATATGTAAGGACGGATAACTTTTTTGGGACATAAGATTTATAAAGTCTGCCTGTATTTGAGAGTGGAAGACGTTTTTAACTCAAAATCATTTGGCGTAATAGCTTACATAAGAGGCAGAGTAAATGGACCTTGGTCAAAGCCCATGCACCTGTTAGAGTAATAAATATACTTTATGGACTATACTAAAATGACGCTGCTTATGGAAGGAATTCCTAGAAAGAACTCAGAAGATACCTCATGGTTTTGTGTTTTTTTGTTTCTTTGAGCGAAGGGGAGAGTCCTAGTTATACAATTTGCAATGGTAACGTACACTGTATGTGTTTCAGCATAATTTTTAAAATAAGTTTGTAGAATCCTTCAAACCATGGGGCATGGGCACAACAGTATTTATACTTGATTAGTAGTGGTTAAGTACTTCAGGAAAAGACTTGTAAACAGATTCTTATGCAGCTTATTTTATAATAGTACAAAGTACATTTCATCCCTCATGGTAAATATGGTATACACCAGCTTTCAAGTAGCTTCTAACTTGCTTAGTCATTTATTCCGTTAAAGCTTTCTTTTAGTAAAAGTGTAATACTTGGGATAACAGTTTAAGAAAATCAATTGAGTATTTGGCTACATATTTATTTGCTACAAATATTTTAAAATGTAAATGAGCGTTTACAGTTCTTGGATTCTTAGAAGAATTTCTGTAACGCTTTGTAAAAGTTGAATATGATAATCCCACAAATTTTGCAGTACATTACAAAGATAGTCCAGCATTATGCTGTATTATATATACTTTGAGTTAGAAAGAACTGATTGTAAATGAATCTTTTTAAAAAGAGATTGATTTGATAATTATTTGTAGAAATCATTTATGTCAACATAACGTATACATTGTAAGTAAACCATAGAAATCTCCCGTTGCAGTTCCAGAACTGACTTTGGTTATATTCTAGCCGTGCTAGCGTGAAGTAGTGGTTACTTTTTGTTGTGCTAATTACGTGACCCATCAAAAAGGATGCAGCCATCAGCAGAAAGCATACGCAAAAACATATGCAGGTTTTAGTATCTATTTCCATGGACCCCAGAAATTAGCTAGCATGGCCAACCACGAGGAGAACAAAGGAAGCCATAAACCCGCTCACCATGGGTGATACAACAGAAGAAAAGGCAAACTGAGCCAAAAATACAACATAAGGAGACATCAACCATATCCCATCATAGCCATGCACAAACCAACCAGACAAATACCGGAAAGATACATTACCCAATCCATTACCCTCATTCTACTTGGCTCTTTCACACACTCCACAAAACTCCTTCTCACAAACCCTTCCAGCAGCAGTTACTCAATAAGGAGCTCTACTGACCTTTCGTCTCCACCCTCTAATCACCACCTAAATGGCAGCTGTCTTGGATTTCTACTTTAGTTCTCATCATTTCAGGGTGTGCTTGGCCTGGCCTCCCCTCCTGGGTGGCCCTCTTACAACAGAGGGGATCATCCTGCACATCAAGGTAACGTGTCCTCGCCGCTCAACGCCTACTGGGTAGCAGCCAGCGGTGGAGCTAAAAGTTCTTCTTGGTGGCAAGCTCAGAGGCCAACCCAGTCTTGCCCTTGATTATAGTAGGAGACACCTGGCCAGCCTTAGCCCCTTTTACTTGGTTGTGAAATTCATCCAGATGTCAAATTCACTTCAGGGCTTGGGGTTTGAGACCCCAGCACTTCACTTTTGAAAGCCCAAATGCTATGTGGTTTAAGTATTCAGAGGTTTACTGACCATGAATCCAGCATATGAATGACCTATGTAGAGTTTAACAATCACTTAGTATATGGGACATATGCATGGAACTGTTTAAATGAATAGAAAGTGACTTAGCAAAAAGCAAATAATTGATGTTCCGTTGTCTTTACACAGCACTTTTTCACTCTTTTCTTTCCTGATCAGTAGTCTTTCAATGGGAATTCCTTAGAGCTGAGGAAACTAAATGTTCTGCCTTTGATAAAATTCTTATCTAAATAATTTAATATTATATGCATAAAATTTTTGCATACCTAGGATGTTTGTAGATCCACCATATTTCAAAGCCTTTCACAGATAAATAACTCAGTTTAAGTATTTTTACACATAATATATTTGACATTGTTACAGATGAATGAGTCACATTCAGTATCAGTGAAACAAACTGATTTATAGTCTGTTCATATTTTCTCATGTGCAAACAAGCAAACTTCAATGCATTTTTTTAATACTAAAAATAAGAGGTTTGTTAGATTAAAATTAAGAGGAGGAAATGGAAAGTAATGCAACAATGTCACCATGCTGAAATGCCCAGCATAAGACAAGAATAAAAGTAACTTGCTCTATATTCAAGCCAAACAAAGTCTCTAAAGAGTGGAGAATTTGTTGACAATTCTTCACCTTTGATTAGAGGACACTGTGTGCTATAACAAAAATGAAATTGTGATGGCAACTTATATTATTGCGCAATAAATGAAAGATGGGTATCATGGCTATGCCTTTTTCATATTGCAAATATAATCCAAAATTTGTAAGGATATATAGCACTGTATTGGCAACAGATAAACTTAAGGACCTCAATCTTAATTTTATCTTCTCTATTCTATATCAAGTGAAGAATTTCATATTAGAAAAATGTTATTTTTTTTATGTTGCCACGTGTAACATTTTAAGAACCTGGATATCTAAGATGAGAAAGGCATTTCAATCAGGAATTTGACTCTCTGTTATTTCACAAATATTTCATAACCATCATTATGCTGAAGCATACTTGAAGATTGAAACAAAATAAGACTGTCATATATGTTCAAAAAACTTCTTCCATAGCTATCAAACTTGTAGAATGTATAAACATTAATAACACTTTGAAGAATTCTTCTGAGCCAAATTTGAATACACTTGCTATAATTATTAACCAGACTTGCTTTCTTCACAAAGGTGTATCCATATTATGCTTGGGAAGTTATTAATTAAGTTATTAATTGCTTTAAGGTATGTTTGACCCTGTACTATTGATCTGTCCATGTTTGAATATAAGTAACAGGAAGGCAAAACAATGCTTTACCTTCCTGCTACTGGGGTGGGAAATGAGGGAAGAGAGGTGAAATGTAGCACACAGGTAAAAAGGTGATAGGCACTGAAGTACGATTAAATGGCAAGCTACTACTTTCACTTTTACCGTAAAAATAAATGCTATTCTTGGTTTGTATCCAGTTTATGGATACAGTGCAGTATTGTGTGCCACCTATGTCCATAAGACACAGATGTAGGGGAAGCAAAATCTTTCCTTTTGGTTAGAGTTAGTTGAGTGAAGAGTAAGGAAACACTTGTCCATGAGTATCCAAAGTCTATCCGTTTTGATCACAGAATCGTAGAATGCCAGGTTGGAAGGGACCTCAAGGATCATCTGGTCCAACGTTGTTGTAAGCTCAAGATCCAGTAATTCATTTGTCAGTGTTGTCTTTTGTTGCCTGACATTCACAATCCTATAATGTCTGGTGCTGCATTGTGGTCTTTGGTCATCTGACTCCTCTGAAAAGGGCCCTAAGTTACAATAAATTAACACATGGGCCAGGTGTTGAGGCTCCCTATGGCAGTATTACTGGCTGGAGTTGGAAGGTTTTACCAGCTTTTTGCATTAATTCTTTAAAAAAATCTACTGTTTGTTTTTATACTGAATATATGTGAAGAGATTCCACGTTGTTAGATGAAACAGCTCTGGGGTTTTTTACGGGGTAACAGTTTTGTTTTACTAAAACACCATACTGATGTGGTGCCATACTTTTGCATGTCTATATGTAGACTCTTATGTGAATGTGTATGTATACATTCATATTTGTATTTGTTGCCTATAGATCAGGGTGAGTAGTTGTCTAATGTCCTGTATACTATGGCCTAGTGTTACGATTCCCAAACTGTTATCCCTGGACTATGAGACAGAGACATAGCAGTGCCCTACCGCTGACCTGTAGAGCTTTTGTAATAGTTTTGGTTAAAGACTTGAATAATGAATTCAGGCTGCTCTATTAGGAATACAAAGAGAAGGCCCATCCCTGCTCCAGTTTATATGAACTTCATGTGGGGCTTTGGCCCATTCACTGAACACCCATTGTCTTCAGTTTGCTAGCACTGATCCTCTTGCTTCAAACATCCTACTTGTCTAATGGCCTAATTAAGTCTGTAAGCACAAAACTTTTTAACTCTTTCTGTGTTTGCATTCCTGTTTGGTGGTGTGGGTAACATTGTGTGAATATGAAGATAAACATAGCTTTGTCCCAAAGTGCGAGATTTGTTCCAAGGAGCGTTCATGTTAGTTGTTTGCTCCTTTGTGCAATATTAATATAAGATTGACTGAAATTTTGGAGGTATGTTAAAAGCGTTCCAAATAATGTGAATGGAAGAACAAGAGAAGTATGTTACCTTCCTGATCAAAGTAACATTTGGACAAGATCATTGCCCTAGTTGTTTGCTCATGCTCTATCTCCTTTCGCTGATACAAGATGTGAAAAAAAAAAAAATGAGGTGCAGACTGCACCAGTTGCACTCATTCATAAAGATGTGTAGTGGAATGCAGGAATGCTATAAGGTAGTAAAGGTGAATTTCCAGAACACTGGTCTGAAAGAAGCCAAGCCAGATGATTTACGTGAGTAACAGTTAATATCTGAACAGGTAATAAACTTGAAAAGAAATTGTAAAATAGCAGGAAAGTAGTACCTGAATAAAATAAAATCAATTTTGGAGTATGTTAATCTCCCCTACTTCTTAATCTTATTTTGAAGTAATGAAACCATTCCTTAAAGGCCATATTTTAGTCTTTTCTTTGTATTTATAATGTGGAACTCTACAGATTTTTCTTTGTATGCAGTTGAGTTTAGTTCCTGCTGTTCTATGAAGACAATTCCTGAAAGATATTTACATTTTATATGACTGGCTGAGATGATTATTTGTAATTAATTTACAGATAGAAAGCAAGTAAAGCAGCTTAGTATTTTTTTTATACTTTACAATGTCTGAAAAGATTGAAGTCAATGAAATTTTGTCTATTAAGTGTTTTCAAATTAAACGATTGAGATCTTCAGTGACAGCAACTAATAAGTGGGAATTGTTGGGGTTTTTAAACATTCTAGCTAGATAGTCATGCAGTATTTTCTCTTTATAGCAGGTGAGATAGTGCATGGATCCAACTGTCTTCCAGCAGTAAAACATACTGGGAAGTAAATATTTCCATACAAATTATAGAGAAGTAAATTAACTGTTACAGTTTGGGCTGATTGTCCATATGGACTATGCAGTGGAAAATACCCTTGTAGGTCTGATCCTGAAAAAATATGTTTGCGTACTTTATGCATTGTAATTGATCCTGTTTAGTTCAGATAGTGCGAATAGT
Source organism: Baryphthengus martii (assembly GCA_013396935.1). Classification (NCBI taxonomy): domain Eukaryota; kingdom Metazoa; phylum Chordata; class Aves; order Coraciiformes; family Momotidae; genus Baryphthengus; species Baryphthengus martii. Next base: position 11,879 of record VWZK01004884.1, read on the forward strand.
AAAATTTCACCATAAAAATTATTTCAGTATCAGAGAAAGAATGTCTAGAAGTGGTCTCACACTCAATTTTCTGTTGCTGTGTAATTAATGTTTAAATTGCTACTTTGACTTCAAGACCCGGACTATGAATGTAAACTTGGTGAGTCCCAGGAAAAGACCAGTTATTGTTTTGTATGCAGATATATAATAATTGTGGTTAAATTTAGTAATTCTGAGGAAGGTGTATGACATTTTAAGAGTAACAACAGAAATGCAAGCATGCTTCATTTTTCTGGCAGTATTATGTATTTAAAAACAAACAAAATAAGATCAATTAAGTTGTTTCTCAAAATCAGAAAGTTTTAAATGAGTCCAAAAAAAAAAAAAGTGTGGTAAAATTATTGCCTTAAAATTCTCTACATTTTTTTTTTTTTTTTCTTTTTTACACCACGCATTCCTCATAAAGATTGGTATACTTAAGATCTTCAAGGGAGTGAAGGAACAGTTGGAAATAAAAAGTTTGATTTTTAAGGTCACATTCAAATCATCTTTATTCTGACAGATATAAAATACATGTTCTGAAACAGTCTAACCTACAGTATCTTGGGATTCAAAAGAGATCTGAAGGGGTCTATCACAGTCTCTCATTAGTCTTTCATCACTGAGAACTGCAACAAGAATAATAGCTTAGTCATACACCACAAAAATTGCCCCAGCAATTTAGTAGTTATTGACTAAAATATGATATTTCACAATCATAAACATGCAGTGATGATGGGGCTCTGTTCATTCTCTGTCAGATTGTCTGATTTTGTGCGTTGTCTTCTGAAACTGGAGACGATATAATGCTGTAGTAATACTTTTGTGTTAGTTTATTCAGAGCTATACAGAGTGATTAAGGTGTGGTCACAAAACTAAGAGTTTTTTTGCCCTTCTAAGTTTTGTTCTTATCTGTAATGTGGCCATAGTGTAATTGTTCGTTGTTTTTGCATATGGAATTGTTTGGAAATGGTTTCTGCAATCATCAATTAAGAGTTTTATGCCCCTTTTAGCATAAGGAGCCTTACCCAGTACCCACTTTAATTAGTGGAAGCCCCTTTTGATTTTAACGTGAATACAAGTGCTTCAAAAGGCACTCAGGGTTATCCTGGAACACAGAACTTTAATTGCGTTTTCCTAGTTATTTTGCAGAAATACTCTTTCAGTTATCTATTATGGGGGTTTTACTGTGGGGCCGTGTGACAGTTTAAATGATTTAATTACTTTTTTTTTTTTCCTCTTTACTGTTACTTATTCATACTGAAATTTTGCAAGACATTTATGCACTCTTTGTGCTTAATTTTTTTTTTTCATTCCTATGGCTGACTTTTTAATGACTAGAGTACTGTATACTTTGTGGTTTAAAATAATTATTTCCAATAGTGTCAGATAAATAATTGAACTGGTTTCTGAAAGATTGACCTCACATTAATTTGGAATAGAGTAGATCTGGGATCTGAAATAATATCTTGGTTCAGAAATTTTTATTTCCTGTAGTTTTTCATTTTCCTTTATTGCCAACTCTTCTACCAACTTTTCATGCATAAAGTGTATAAAACTGTTTTTATTAAGCCACAAGGAGAAGATTCTAACATATTCATTTTTCTTCCAAATACTGGAAAACTATTGGAAAACCTAAATTTAGCATAGAATTTTCTGTTCCAATATCTAAGTTTTGTAGGAAAATTTGCTTGAGAGAAATCTGAATAGTTAGAATGGGTGTATAGATCTACTGAATCTGGTATCTTAGAGACTAAGGATTGCAATATGTAGAAGTAAGAGCATGAAGATGTGTTGCACTGAATATCTGTCAATCACATGCTTAGTTTCACCTCAGTTCAGTTGAGATGAGAGCATGTCTTGCTTGATTCTTTTTTTTTTTCTGTTTTATATTGAAGATAAATTAAAATTTATTCCCCATGTGTCATGTGAAATGCTCTTCTACTTTTGTATTTCTACTTATACATCATTATTCTGTTTTAATTCTTCCATGTTTAAAAAGGATCTTTCAATAGAAGCTAGGTAATCTCTGCAGGTCACTTTGCTTCACACCTTTTTTCTTTGTACAACTATGTTTTCTAACCTTGGATTTATATTTAAAATGCAAATGATTAATCTTTACAGTACCAAAGTTTTGCCAGAACCATATAAAGCTAGTTTTGTAAACACTGAACCATGCACTATGGCAACAATATTAAATATTTGAAATAACCAAAGCCAATCTCAAAAAATAATAACAAATCCTGTCTTTCAATGCATTTGAGTCCCTGTCATTTAGTCCCTTAACAATTGGAGTCTCAAACTTAATGAATAAAGTTGCTTTTCAGAGAATGTTCTTGTAGAAAATTCATTACATTACATTTTTAACATTAGCTGTGAGTGATTTTTAGTCTTTCCCTTCCCTTCAGCATACCAACCATATTTTAAGCAACTTAGTGTTATTTACATATTTGCAACATATCTTTGTTTCAGATAGTTTGTTCAATTTCATCTTTTTCTAGGTTACAAGAGGAACTTGATTTAGTTTTATTTAATATTCAGGATGTTCAAATTCTCATTCACTTTATTTTGGTACCTTTTTGGATCATTTGAATTAACATGCAAAGAAGCATAAACACAACCAAATCATTTAAACTAGAATGATTTATGTTTTTTTTAAGACATGTTGAAAATTAATTTCTACCATTTCTGTTTCTTACAAGTATGAAAATACTAGGTATGTCTCAGTTTCTTTATAAAGTGTTAATAAAGCAATTGTTGCTTGATATTGATTCTTACATTTAAAGAGTCAGTGCCAAATTATTATTGTTGTATTGATAACTCATAATTCTTGCAACATTTGTGGTACTCTCAGCCACTTTTATAATTTTTTCTCATCTTAATTGAAATACATTGTTTAAATACTTAAGAGGAGTTTTATCTGAAACAGATGTTTTGCCTTGCAAAGATACAAGTTAATATTTTCCATTAGTTTCAATTTTACTGGATCTCTTGTTAGAGAAGTATCATTGTATGGTTTTGTTTTCTGCATATTTCATGAAGAAGCAATATACAAGAGCATGTCTTGGGTTTACCCCCTACTTTGTATTTGAACTGATACTTTGTGCAACTGAAACACTTCAGTAAAAGTTACACATTTTTTTACTTGCTTTGTGGACGTGGTTGAATATTTCTTCATCACGTTGATAGCTTTTGCTTAGATGTCATATTGTAAAACTATTCTTTATGAAAACCAAGGGAAAATACAAAAATTCAGAAGTGTTTGTCTCTTAAGCTAGATGCTGTGTTATGTCTGGTCCAAGAGACTTCTGTAATCTTAATTTACCAAAAGCCTCAAAACTGTTACCTTCTAACTTGATCAATACAGAAGAGTCATCCAATTGCACAGTTCATACTGTTTGCATGCAAACACCTTTGCATTTGAACACTGCATCATACAATGATTTCATTAAATCTTGCAATTAACAATAAACAAAATATGACATTAAATAAAGTGGTCTAGTAAATACAATTTGAAGATGTCACCTGCAAAACACGCAGGAAGATATACTTCTTCCCATAATGTGGAACTCCTTATCACAAAGCCTAAATGTTTCTTTTTTAAAAACAAACAACCTAAACAGATTTATTTAAAGAAAATTCCATCAAGAGCTGTTAAATGCAAACACATTTTCTTCTGGTTAAGGTAATAACTGCAGCAGTGCATGCTCGTCCTGTTGTACTTTTTTCTAGGTGCTTGCTGTTTGCCACTGGTAAGCAGGTGCTGTGGTAGATTAACACTGGTCTGACCTCTACTAACATGTTGCATACAGCCTGTTCTTATGTTCTTGTTATGAAAACCAAGTGAATAGAGAGTAAACATAATTTGCATGACTTGATCTTTTTTTAAAAGAAAGCAAAATAATGTCTGTTAGAAATGCCAAATCCACTGGTTATGTGCTACATCATGGGGAAGTACAAAAGAAGGCACCAGGTTGTTTTTCATTTCCCCAAGGGAACGAGTATATTAGCAACAGCTACCACATTTGTAGGACATGCCTGTGTCTCATGTACTATTTGTTGCTTCAGTAGTAAATACAGACTTTTCTGATTTGAGTTCCTATTTTGTCATATGTGCAATCAACTCTACGGTGTCTACCATAAAAGAAAAAAAGGGAGGACTTCTGGAAAGTGATAGGGTGCTAAAAATTAAATTGTGATTCAAGATTTAATTACAAATATTTCTGCTTTTAGTTGTCTGAGGAAGCTTGGAGAACTGAGCTCTTAATAAATTCTTTATGCTTGCATGTCATGAAGTAATACATACATGCACTTCCTTAAGACTTTTTTTAAATGAAAATATGAAATTAAAAACTAATACTTAAAAGTAATAACCACAAATGTTACTTTAAAGTATGCCTATAAACGTTTTTAAGAATGAAAACAAGTAAGGATGCCAAAAGCTTATCAGTTTGACAGCTTGCTTTAGATACTGTATTTTCCTGAATACATTTTTTTTTTTTTTTTTAAAACATAAATCTTGTCAGGCAATGTAAATGAGATTTACTTTGAAAGAGAAGATAACATCTCTGACCAACTCTATGAGCCTGTGTTTGGGAGAGTTGCCATAAATGTTCCTATGAATTCAGTCATTTTCCTCTCTATATACTCTGTGTATTTTCAGTGGAAGATACAGAGCCTTAGCAAGATTAGATGAATAAATGCAACTGGTATTATTCTTAGTTGTTGGCCTCACCACTGTCTCCTTTTTACAGTCAGCAGCTGCAGCAGCAAGTAGAGGTTGCTATAGTTATCCCTGTTTGGTTTCTTGTTCATGCTGCTCATGCTGTGGATCCCACAAGCTATGTAGCTGTCTTTTTTTTT
>VWZK01004884.1:16793-82118 GCA_013396935.1 Baryphthengus martii
TTTTTTTTTGGTGGAAAATAATGAGAATTTTTTTAGAGTAAAAAATACCACCTAGGAGCCATTTGCAAAATTACTTTGATTACAAGCTTAGTGCTACAGTGGAAAAACACACAATTCCTTTCTGAGGTGCAAAAGGTACACAGAAGGCAGCCTTACTCAGAGGAGAATATACACTACTGCCTTGAGCTTTCCTTAGAATGAGGAAAAAGAATAAATAGAAGCCATAAAATTAATTTATTATGACAACAGGAGATGACTCAATGAATATTTATGCTCCCAAAGGATATCTTGCCCCTGCAGAGCAGTCACTCAAAGAATTTGGTCTTACAAGCTCCTAGCTTGGGACATCAGATCATTTAAATGTTACCAGTGTCAAGCTGCTGTGTAATACTGACCTAAGCAAGTATATGTCTCTGTCAGAGGAGACATTTACACAGACATAAATGCCATCAGAGAGGACAAACTGAGTTTTGGTTTCTCCTAATACCTACCTACCTACCTCTGTTGCACAAGAAAGTTGAAGAACATCATCATACTTGCTACCTACCCATTTTATGTACGGTTGCCACCCTGCTCGTGGTCACCTCAGAATAGGTAAGGTCTCACAACTTCTAGAATACTTGCCTTGTCGGTGAAGAGGTAGACCTGAGAAAGGAAAAATTTAACTCATATGTTATGCAGCAGTTAGCCACTCGTTTGACTCATGCTGAACTGAGGAAAGTAAGACTATTCACCTTCTAGTCTCCTGTTGTTCCTTCACTTATGTCCAGTAAATGAAAAGTAGGCAAAAAGAGAAATGGCAGTGATCTGAGTTGTTTTTACAAATGCACTTAATTTTTAGTTACCTAAGGGGTTACTTACAAATAGATATGAAACTTTCAGGAAGAAATGTGACTTTTTATGTTGATGGTGTTCTCATAAACTGTCCGGAAACTGCATAAGGCTGAAGTCAATAACAGTAAAAACCAAAAAATTTTCAAGTGTCTTATAAAAATTCTAACGATCAAAGCAGTTAATTGGTCACTACTATACTTCAAACTAAGATGTGTTTCTAATTACTTGTTGTTGTAAAGGTCAGGAAATTCTTTGCTGTGCTTCGTATTTTTTTCAAACTTGGTTGCTGTTTAGGCATCTTCTACATAATCTGCAAATGTTTTTTGCCTTTTGTTTAAAACATTCTTAACTCTTAAAGCATTGTTAAGTCTTAAAATCACACAAATTTTAGGAAGTTGTGTGGAATGGAGGTTTACAGAAGTACTCTGTTGTCCAGTTCCAGTATTTTTATTGTCAGTGCTACAAATTGAAAATTGTCTATAAATCTCATAGTTCAGCAGTTTACTGCCTATTCATTGCTATGGAGTGCTTAAAAAAAAAATTATTCAACATTTTGAAGTTTGTGTGTTTACAACAGAGAAAAATGCAGTACTCTAGTATTGTGCCTATTATTTATATGATTTTTAATTTTTGTGACCGTTAGTTGTGCAAAGAAAAATGAATTCTTGTAGTTGGTATACACAGAAGTAAGGAAGGCACAAGAGAGAGTTTTCTACCAAGTAAATCTTGACCTGTGTAGGTTATTTAAATAAATTCTCTAAGTCATAGAGATTCACTTTGTAAGTATTTAGATTTGGCATTTCTTGGATTGGTAGTTCCTGAACTACTGTCCATAAATCCAGCCATCAAGCAAATTTTACTTCTTTTTATCTATATTGATATTCATCTTCCTCAGGAAAGTTTTCAAACTTGTTTTTTAACAAGAAAAGTAATTATATGAAGCAGTTACATTTTGTCTGCTACATTGTACACAGCTCTTACTGACTTTAAAGGGCATATTTTGGCCTACAGGCTTACGTGTTAGGACTTGAGTAATTGCTTTAATGACAGATTTGTTTTAATGTAGCTCATTTCCCTGAAAGACATAGACACTTGTCACAAATGCACTCCCACCTCGATTTAAGGTACAGAAGCTGTGAGAGCAAAGACTTTAACAATTGTAATGAGATTCACTGTACTACTGTGTGTTCCCCTGTGATTTGTGCAGCTGTGCCTCATAACCTTTAGAAGAAAGCATAACTAAGCATTACATCTCTCTGACTAATATTTACCAAAATATAAGTGCACCCTTCAGAATTGCCAATATCCAAATGAGATTTTTTGGGGTTTAGTATTTAATAGATTGGGTTCTTTTCTGATATTATGGAATTAATGACCTATTTTAACAAGTTTTTTCATTTGTATTCAAGAATCGCTGGCAACCTAGTGCAAGCCATGTCTGTCTTACTGTAAAGTGAAGAAAAAGCTGGCAAATTTCTCTTCTGGCATTGTATAGAGAATTTATTCCTTTAGTTTGATAATAATTCAATTACTTTTAGAAGCTAGAATTCTAGGCCCATTTCCTGCCTCCCTGACCAGGTGCTTTCTGTGCAGTTTTGTCCAGACAGTGGGATGTGTGGGAGGTTACCTCTGTGGGGTCTTGACATGTACTAGGACAGTCAGCTTTGCTATTTACTATATAACTAAAGGAACTGGAAATATTTTTGCACTTTTCTAAAAAACACTTGGAATATTTGGAGAGTACTAGAATTTACTCTAATGACATACATTTATAGAGGGTCACCTCATCTTGGGCTGTACTTTAAAGTACAAGTCAAACATTTTCTCAGTTTCACTGGGATTTTTCTGGAAAGAAATAAGTATTTAACATTTAGAGAGGGAATTGTGCATTGCATTCTGAGCACAGATGGATTGTAGTTGCAATGCTTTTTAAGGGAAGAAAAACAGTGATTAAGTTATACCCGAGAGAGCAGAAAATATCTATGAGTAGGTCAGATTAACACTGCTGTTTTCCTCCATGACCTTTCTTGTATAGCAGGATTATTTTTAATAATGTAGTAGATTTGTGGAGCAAATATTTTGTATGTTTATTTTGTCTGAAGAAACAACTAGACCTTTGTTTTGGTCTTTTCAGTATTCTTGTATCTGGTACACTGATTTTGGCGGTTGGATATGGTACAAAATCCCATTTCTGCTTTTTTGAAGTTCCATGTGATACATTTCATGATTACATGTAGTCATACAGATTTGATTAATCATGAATGCACTTCTAGAACTGATTATTATTTGTTTAACATTTGATTTTGCAGATCAGCTACAAAGCCTACAAAATCTATGTTAAAAACACTTTTGCCAGTATAGATTGTGGAAGGACATCTGTGTTAGAAGTGCTATAATCCTTGTTATCTACGTAGGTTTTTTCCTAATATGTGAAGTATTTTCTTTGCAGTGCTCACAGAGAATATGTTCATTGTGGGTTTTTTTTCAAATCAGAAATAGATGAGTGGCTGGCATTTCTCCTGATACTAAACAAATGACACTTTATATAAAAATCACTCTCAGAATAATCTTTAGAGATATTTAGTATAAATGGCCACTCATTCTTCATTTGTAAATTAGATTTTCAGATTTTCTTAACTCCTACCAGTTCGTACTCCCTGGGGAAGAGTGTGTCTTCCTTATCAGCGCATTTTGCTAATACTGGTGCAGGCAAGAGTTTCTAAGGGAGTCTTGTAAGGACTGAGCTGATTTTAGAAATAATGTTTAACAATTAAAAAAAAAAAAGTAAACTATTTGAGATAACGATGATGGCAACATTTTTACAAGACATCTCAAACTTTTTCTGAAAGAGGCAGTTTTGGAAGATATATATTGAGATGCATCTGTTTACATGGTTCTCCGTTCTTGAATATTTTAAGAGAAGACTTTGTGATGAAAATTAGTATCTTATATTCAATTATTGAAGGTAAAGACTGCTTGAAGTTCAGATAAATGTTCAATTAGATTTATTCACCTGGTTGAGGAGAGGCAGCAAATTCCTTTGGGTTGTTTGAATTGTCTGAGGAGTTGTCTGTAATTTACTCCTAAATGTTGGCCACATGAGAATATATATGTACCTCTACATAGTTGCTCTGTTATTCATCCATCAAAATCATTAGAGAAAATGGCCTATGAAGGTTTTCTTGAACAAATCAGACTAAAAGTTCTCCCTTTGCATATCCTAGTGCTGCAAACAAAATAGTATTTTAGTTCTTTACAATACTGACAAAAATGCCATAGCATATAGATCATACAGTCTTCATAAGGACCTTGCATTTTATAACCTTTTTTATATTCAGAATTAGAGCAAATGAATGGGAAAGGTCAGTACAGTATATGAGAAATAGGAAGTCCATCTGTTAGCTGAAACTGGCTATAATTGTAAAAAAGTCATTTGAAAACAATGTTGTTACCAGAAAACACCTCCAAACATCACTTAAATAGAAAATAACAGTGGCTTATTGGTCCCTGTTAGCAGACAGATAGAAGTCTATGGTTTTTTTCTTGCTATTTCTGTTAATTAATTTTAATTTTGTACTTTTGAAGGTGACATCATCTGTGTAGAAAAAAATTATATATGTAATTGGTGTTTCTGCCACTGAGGAAATGTCACAAGGATGGAACCATTTTCATCTTATCCATACATCAGTTTTCAAGTTTAATATCATAATTGCGACACATTGCAATTAAAACAATTTTGATGCCAATTTGGCTTGCTATCCAAGTAAGAGTTGACATAGAGTTCAGCTATTGCTTATCTATATTTTGTCTTTCCTGAAAATACAAAATTGGTTGCCTTCTAGACATTTATTATATAGGTAACATCTCTCAGCTTTATTTAGCTGAGAATTCATTGACATTCTTACATTGACTGCACCTTTATATGTACTACTTTAAATGCATGATGGTATCTACTTTTGTGATACTGTCTGTAACCATTGCAACTCCACAAAATCTTCTTTTGAAGCTTGAATCCTAATGTAGCTTTAAATACATGGTAATTACACTTTAATAGCTCAGATTCTTGGGGTGATAATCACACTTATATTATAAATGAATTCTTTTACTTTATCTATATTTCCTAAACTCAGTTATGCCCATCCAGTCTTTTTTTTTTTTTCACTCTTAAGTAAACTTGAAAAATTATTCACTATTTCTAATGAAATATATATTTATACAACTGACTTGCATAACGATGAGTGGAAGTAAAGGAAGAAACCCTTTACTTGTCTTTCAGAAATGTACTGCATGTGAATGTGAGATGATGTGCATTTGAAAGGCTTCTACAATACTTTATAATGTCTTGGATTGTACAGAAAATAACTGTTTCCGTGAACTACTACATTAACTTTAGTAACTAGACTGTATGCATATAATATGCAAGTTTTTAAAAGACATAGTTGACTTGTTGGCTCTAAGAAGAGTGCTGATATGGTTCATGTTGAGTACTGATGTGCTTGTGTGGTTAGGAAGTGTTACCTGCCAACCCTGTTCAGCTATAGCTTAAAACAGTATTAACGCTCCAGCACTCTGCCTTCTTTCCAGTTATTTACTTCAGGAAAGTCATAGCAAGGACACAGCATCTGCTTATTCGATGCTTTCACACCAAAATCCAGGAACTCTGGGGAGTTTCTACATAGTGATGGAGGCTAGGCCATGAATTGGCACCTACTTTGTCACACTTTGTCATTCATACTGTGGAACGGATTTTATTGATTACTTTTCAAAATAAAGACAAAAAAAAGAAGACCCTTGGAATTCATTCAGTATATTGGGTGGAAGTCTACGTTATATTCTTGTATTCTTCAAGTGACCACCATGCATTAGCAGTGGAATGAGTACTGTTAGAAGTCCTGGAATACCTTTTCCTCTGTCTCCTTGGTAAATTGGTAATTTCATGTTCTTCAAATTTTCCATTTCTCCAGTGGCAGGTAAACTATCTTTAATCACTGCTTTGAGTTACAGTTACAGTCAACACTGTAAGTCAGATTAGTTTGCAACCCAGATTCCCATCTGGCAGAAATATATTTGAACAGTGGTTATATAAGATGCTCCATACATCACATACAGATCCAGACTGCAATTTTTCCCATGTGTAGGGGTTAGTATCTGTGTGTCATATGACATTACAGAAGCTGGGGGTAGGATAGGCAGGGCTAGCCATTCCCTTCTTGAGTAAGAGATCTCAATTCCTTATCTGGGAGAGAGGGTAATGCCACATTGGTACTTAACATCCATCCACACTGTAAAGTTACTGAAGGCTTCTGCTAGAGTATCAGTAGAGAGAGAGGGAACAGTACCCTCTCACCTTGAATGCAGCACATTTAGGAATAAGAGAGAGAACTTATACAGATGCTGGTATGAAATATTTTGGTAATGTTTCAGAGTTATGATATTAGTATTGTCTAATCACTGTGAATAGGAAGGATCCTTCTTGAAAAACTTACGTTACAGATTGGTGACTTTCATTTATTGATCCATTTGTGTTGTCACTTGCAAAATCGTGCATCAAAACCAGATAGTTTATTTTTGAACTCTTGTACATAAAGCTTACACCCTTCAGTGTTAGGGAGTTATTAGAATTTTGATATGTGTTATTGTTTTGCAAGTGTACTTGATTTAAAGCATCAAGCACAGCTCTCTTCTGGAGGTTTGTTATTTGAAGACAAGTGCAAGCAGGAGAGGTTATGAAAATGAGTTTCTTTAAGGTTATTAATCTCAAATGAGTGATTTTATATTTTTTTTAATACTTGCTGTATTTTAATATGACTTAGAACAAAATAGGCTGTCATTACTATTCTTGTTCCTGAATGTTTGGCTTGGCATTTGATGCAAGGCCTCAATTGCAGACTGAAGTGCCAGCAGCTGAAGCTGAAAACAAGACTGCGGTGGGCAAACTCAAGATTTAATTTCAAAAAGAGTGTTTATATTTTCCCTGGGGCCACATTAATGAGAGTCCAAACCCTAAATGTTACCACCAACACATTTTAACAGACCAGTTTCCCAGTTTTTAAAGTGTGGTGTCACCTTGAATATTTTTCTTTGAACTTCTCCCCCTTCTTCTAACTTTAAAAGAAAAGCAATAAAACAGTATCATTTTGGGCTGAATTTAGTGTCATGTTTGGGGTACATAAAGTTCAGTGCAATGCAACAAAGTCACATTTGAAAACATTTAATCCTATCTTCTATATCAGCATCATCTATTTTAATAATTTGGGTTTAAGTTACCAGTGCAAAGCTTTTTATTACTACAAAACATACCACCATCTGGTGTGTACATATTTGTTATAGGGGTCCACGTATTGATGTCCTGAATCAGCCTGATGTCAGATATCTGTGCCATGCCTGTGATGAACTTGTGACCAGCAGGTCAGTGCCAAGAGAGACAGTAGTGATGGGGTCACTGAGAGTTCCTTAGCTCAGCTTCCTGCTCCTTCAGCTGGGCCTGTTTTGTGGCTTTAATAGGATTAAAGAAACATTTACATTGAGGCTTTAGGAGCATTTTCACACTGCTCCTTCACCCAACTCAAAGAGCAACATAAATCCAAGGGATTAAGTAAGGGATTTACGTAAAGTTGTAGTGTAAAATGAGTTGGTGCACCTGGCTCTCCTTTTTCTCCTCTGTGAATGTAGCATACTGAAGCAGTGTACTATGTGTGATATAGAAGTGAGCTTGGCATTTTCTCCTTACCTTTCAAGTCTTTATAAGCTTTGAATTTACTGTTTCTAAATGTTAAAATGTAATGGTTGTTTCTGATGGAGGACTACAGTATTTCAATCTATAGATACTATTAGACATTTTTCTTCAGAGGATCTTAGAACATTTTTCTGTCACCTTTCAATACTGAAACTTCATGCATTTAAGAGAATTTTTGATTTCCTAGAAATTATGGTACTCTGTCTTTATAAATGGAAAGGGGAAAGAACACAAATCACTGCCACTTGAGTTCATTAAAATCCAAAGGAAATTGTTAAATAACCAAAATTATAATTTTCAGACTCTTTGGGTAATCATTTATGCTGATGAAAGCAATTTAGTTGAAACTACATACGTAACCTATTGTACGCTTTTTTTGCAATTACTTTAGAGTAAAATTGCCAGAGTTTGAAATTCTTTACTTAAGTTAAAACTGTTTCATATATCCTTTTGTGCCTCACTGTATAAATCTACAAAGACCGAGATTATGCCTGTACTCTTTAGTCAGGCAAGATTCCAGTTGAAACTGAAGTCAAGTGGTGTTATTGCTGAGAAAATATTGTGCTATCAAAGCCAAAAGGGGGAAAAATAACAGGATGAATTATAATGTTCAACAGTGAGATGACTGGTTACTACAGTATTTCCAAACTACTCGTGATTTAGATGTATTGTGTTTTTCATCCGATGTGCATCACTATAATTATTGTAAGAGGCATATCTACTTTGGATTTGGTCTGCAATCACATAATCATTCAGCTTGCTTTATGGGTATAGACTGTTCACATTAATAAAGATTTGCAGTGTACACTGTATAGCGTCACCCAGATGTGTCCATCAGTGGATAGTGGTGGCAGCTTTCACATCCTTAGGTTATTAAGCAGCACATGAGGTCCAGGGAAATGCAACATCTGTCATCCAGGGTCCCTCCATTCTACTAGTATTTGAAAACGAAACAAAAGGCACTTCCATATTTCTTTGTATTGTCCATTAGGAAGGTTGTGTGTGACAAGAGGAAGTGATGCATCATTACATATCTCATGTGCCCTGTACTATTCCTAATTAATCCTTTGGTATTCCACTCTGACATTATTGTGATTTCTCAGTGCAAAGATCAGAAGTTGGATCAAGATCTCTTCCATCCCTAGATTTCTGTGATACCATTTTAATTACATTAGAATTGAACCCCAAAGGGACAAGGACAGAATACACAAGGCCCTTTTTTCCATTTTGTTTCCATAACATAAAAGGACACTCTTATGGTCTCCAGATTTGTGTGGTGAAGATCCAGAGCTCACATGCATCTCAATTTAAAAAAAAAAATAATTAAAAATTGTGGTCTGTAGAATTTGTCTGTCCATGTACCAGGCAGGATAAGCCTAGAGTAATTACAGGGACACAAGAAAGACCCATTATTAAACAGATTGTACTGGCCATTCAGTTTTGAGAGGGAATTAATTTTTTCTTCTGTTCACTGCACAAATGAAATGAGTAGATAACTTTGTGCATAAGGATAGTTTATTATTATTGTTTTATCTTCTTACTATTTTTTTTGGATGGGGGGAGGAGGGAGGTTAGCGAAATTATCGGAAACATCTCAGAACTGGTTATATACAAAAATTTTTGACTTATTTTTATCTCAAATCTTGCAGCTTCTTTGCTCTGTTTTTCAGATATGTCTTTTTATTTTACTGGTTTTACCCTTCTGCTGAACTTCCATTTGAAAAAATAAATGGGAAAGTTGACCTTACTATATGTGTTTTGATGAATCTTTCCTGTGATTATTTCCTGCAATTGGATTCCTGCAGCAAAGCCAGTGGGATCAAAATCTGAGAGTTAATCAAGTTGTCTGTGAAGCTAGAGAAACGTGTAAAGTAGTACATTTTCTTACCTACAACAACAGTAACATTAGATAGATGAAGCAACACGATGTGGTTTCCTTGTTACTTTTTTGTAGTCAAGTCAGTGTGAATAACAAAAAAGATTAATCAGTCTTTACCCATGTGTTAAAAATTTAACAAGATGCTTCAATGACTTATATGTGTAGTTAATATGTATATATTTTATTTTTCTGCTTTGGCTGCAGACTACTGACTCGTATTATTTGGTCAGTGGCATTTTTCCTTCCTTTGCCCTCTCCTCCTGTTCTGTTTGGCAACAAATTTTTTGTCTTTGTTTGTTTAATAATGTAAACATAAGGTATTACTAAGATAAAAAACCCTACTTTTCTATTTGCAGTTGTACGTACTTGATGTTGTTACTACACTCCAAAGGCTTAATACAAATTGCATCTGAAAAAGCAGCAGAATAGCTAGTCTAGTAACTAAAGGAAGCTGCTTTAGGGAGTAGACTGTACTTGTGTGGTTGAGAAGTCTCCGCTGGCTGGCAGTTGCAGAAGTGATTTGGAGTTGCGTAGAGCATAAAGCCTGCAGATTATTAAGTTTTACTGGTATTTTTTTCCTCCTTCTTCAGAATCTTCTGCTTGTGGTGGTGTAAGTGATGACCTGCTGAAAACCATGGGTACTCGATCTATGTATGTTTTGAGACAAGGAGGTCTTGTCATTGATGACATTGTTGCAGCTGTGGCTTTATGAAGTGCTTCTCCAGCAGCTGTCCTGAATTTTGCTGCAGTAGTTTGGCTTCAAATTCCAAACTGAGATTTCCAGTAAAATGTGACTCCCAGTAAAAAAAGCATTAGTAAAAGCTGCAGTCTTCTCAATACTGAAGGAGAAGTCCTGTAGTAAATATGGTCTCAAAAATACCCACCTGAAGAGTGGAAAATTAATTTTCTGTTCCCTGAACCTTAATGCTTAATTACTTATTTTAATGCATATGTGTGCTTTCCACTGACTTAATGGTAAATTTATCACAGATTCACTGCAGGCTGATTTTTCTTGTTGCATCTCTTCATGTGAATCCATCGACTTTACAGTAGTAATTTTAGAAAGATACCTATTTCATGTGGTGACATCTTTGCTATGCCTTCAAGTACATAGTTTCATCTTGTCACATCATATAATTAAATTCTCATTAAAATACAAACTTAAATGGCCTGTTGTTTCAAGTGTTCCTCAAAACTGAGAGGTAGGATTTTTATCATGCTACTTCACTATGTACCAAATTCCAGTGGTTGTTAGGGGACGCTTTGCTTAGACATAGCTAGTGGCATATAGTATCACAATTTCCTAGGAACCTTCAGATAATCATGGTATAACTCCGGTCTCCTTGATATCTAAGTAGCATAACTACAGTCTAACTCCTGAGATTATCTGTAGTTTCAGCATTGGATATAACATTGATTTTCACCTCCCAGTCTAAAACATTGATTTTCTGTATTATTAGCCACCTGTGCTCCTGGTGAATCTCCTATTAATGAAGAATCACATTAGATACAGTTATTTAGAAAGCAGTCACGGCAATGAAATAGTAGTTATACGGCTGTGGAAAGATTTACCCTAAGGTTGCCCAGTTGGGCACATTTTTAGGTTTTTCAGTTTGTATCCACTGCAAACACTTATGATGCAATGATTATTTCTATTTTGCATACTTATTCCCCTATAGTGTAAAATACATTCTCACAGTAATAAAAAAACACTTCTTATTAATACCTTTACTGGCTATTTGCTTTACAGTTAGACTTACTTAATCCAGTTATGCAGATAACAGTACTTCAAGGAAATTCTGTGAGTGTGACTTACCATGAGCCCATCAGATAACATTTTTTTTTTAATCTGGTTTGATATCAATAGCAATTTTTATATTCAGGAAGACCGATGTTGCTTTTAACCAAATATGCTTACTCTAGGTTAATTTAGAACATGTATGCATACTGACAAATGAAGCAGATCTTTAGTACCAGATCTAGCACCCAACTCTGCACTCAGAGCTCTTCAGGAAGCATAGTCTGATAGTCCTCAGGGACTTTCCTGGAGGGATGGTAATTTGCAGTTATGAAGCTCCCCAGAAGCCATATGTAATCACTGCAAAGTTATTTGTGGCCATATTAAATCAGCAAGTGATGCTGTCTAAGACTGATTTGGGTACTTAAAACAGTTCGAGTTTAAAAAAAAAAACCCAGCTATTAAGGATTTCTACTCTACGAGGACTCAGGATCTGACAAGCCTGGATAGAAAGCAGTCTGAGTCATTTACAGACCTTTTATTGAGATGCTGTTCTGTATCTCTAGTTTCCTCTTCCACATCAGAGGAGGTGATCTAATGAATTTGGCTTAGTTATGTTGTGATTAGTCTTCTGTTTTGTGCCTTCTTTGTGAGAACTGTAACCTAGCGTATATCAGAAGCTATACAGACACTTGCCAGAACCAAATGCTAACCATTTATCATTCAGAAATTTTGCAGACACTTCTGAGTTCCATGCTGAGTAGAGTCAGATCTTGGTCAGGATAGCAAGTACAGTATAGATTCACACTCATGGCTCCATTTGCGAAACAATCATAATGACATTCACAGAATGTGAGTTAAGATGTTGAGTATCAACAAGGACAACGTTTAAGTATTTTGAATAAATAGGGGATGATCAGTATCCCTGCAATTTGTATCCATCTCAAATAATTTCTTGCCTTTTTTTTTTTCCTTCCATTCTTGCAACCAGTAGAAAATACCTTGCCTAGAGGAAAATACTATTAGTCCTGTGTAGCATAAAACTTGGGAAGCTGGGTTTATTTGAAAGCATCTCAGTCTGAGCCAGCGTTACTCAGCCTGTAATCTATAAAACAGTAGAAGCAGTCTTCAAAATAATTCCCTATTCTATTCTTTTATTATTTCACATGTATACATTTTTTTCATTTAATTGTACCAAATTTAATTGTTTTGTTATTTATTTTAGTAGTAGAACTGATCTTTGCTTTCCTAATTTTTGAGTACTTTATTTAATACTCCTCGGTCATTAAACAAGAGAAGAATACAAGATGGTGATACAGGCTTGGGCTTTGTTTTTTTAATTATAAAGAGAAGCGGGAGGTATTTGGGAGACACTGAAGATAGTCTGTGTTATAGCAGAGGTTTCCTCATAAGGGGGAACCAGAAATGGCAGTGGACTTTCTTTCAATGCCTGTAAACAGAAGTGAATTTTAACAACTTCGCAATTCCCTATAGCTTTCGTGTCAATATTATAAAATCCTGTGATCCTGGAAAGAGCAGTCAAAGACTCTACATATCAATAGATGCACAGTGGAGCGTCACTCCTCAACGGTGATGGCAGGAGTGAAAGATCAATATTAAAAAAATCTAATTTCCTTTTTATATTTAATCAGCATTTTCCATGCCATAAGGAAGACACTTGTCTTCTACAAGTTCAACAAGTTTTTGCAAAAGATTTTGTTCTGGAAACCTTTAAAAATCAATGAGACTTCTGCCCACACAATATTACATGAGTGACTTTAACAGTGCAAGAGGCCCAACGTGGTCAACGTTTTGCCTGAATCCAAAGGTTTGCACCTTCAGGGCCTCGATCTGTAAGATTTCAGAAGTGCATTTCATTGCATAAAATATTAAGATGCTTAAGTACTGTTTGCATATATTTCTGTATGTCTGCCTTGAGTATGTTGACTCTGATTGATTGCTAGACCAATCAGCAATTATAGTAGCAGTTATGGTAACTCTATGTAATTTAGTGTACGGCAATAGTCTATAAATAACTTGGTCAAGGAATCCTGTGTTCTTTATCTATGAAGTAGGTAGGTCACCCCAGAGGTTGCTCCTGTGTTTCTGCACATAAATATTTCCATTATTATTTTGGAGGGGTTAGGTAATGCTCCTTTTTCACCTTCTACAGTAGTCTGAGCAGGTGCTGCAACCATTTTTAGTTCCTTTATGTACTCAATCTAGTTTCCGTGATTGAAAGCAAATTTCCTTCTCTTATTTATATGAAAGAAAGTTAGTATTTTCTAACATTCCTGTGTCCAGCTGGGAGACAGCAGAGATTCTGAGAGGGTTGACAGGGTGTTTTCCCACCACCTTCAGAAAACTAGGCAAATCTATTTTAAAGATGTGTCCAACATATGGTATTATTCTAATGGTTTCACTGATCAGGTTCAGAGCATAAAATCCTTAAGGTTTAGAAGTTGCAGCATTATTTATTTAAGGAGAAAGAAGTATTTTCACATGGCAATATAATTTATTAAACATTGCTCTTTCCTAGAGTTCAGTCTTGAACGCTGATGGCTTTCTAATGTGTAGCAGATACTATATAAATTACAGCCATGAAGAATCTTGTTTTTATATACTTAGTAAGTGTTATCAATAGTAGAAATTCACAGGTGGACAGACAAAAATGTCCTGTTCTGGGATTAACTCTAAAATAAGCTCTGCTACACATATGTACCATATGGATCTGTTTTCCTTCTCATCCATTATAGAAATGAGAGGAAATAGTTCATTGTTTCCTCATCCAACTCTCAGATTTGCAGGTTCCTCAAGGTAATAATTTTTTTATATGGTCTATTTAATGTGCTAGGGAATTTTTTTTAAGCCTTCTGTTAAATCATTGGGGAGAAGTTCATGTTAGTGCACTGGGAAAGAGTTCTAAGCCTGTAGTTTTACTAGAAAATATAATCACATAGCTGAACTTCTGTAACTACAGAGCTTCTCAGAATCACGTCAGGCTCGTTCACTGGTGGGGGCTGGTTGTGGGGGAAAAAAGATCAACAAAATCTGTAAATCAAAAAAAATTCTACTAACTAAACCCCTCACTTTGACTTTTCCTCAAAAAGGGATGTCTAGCGATTAAAACATGAGAAGACATTTATGAGTCTGTAGTTGCACTGTAACGTTCTACTGAACAGTGGGTTTGTTAGCCAGTATCAATGCAGTATATGTGAAGAATCCTAACACTAAATTAAAATAGTCCATTTCCATGGATTATTGTGTACCACAAATAGTTCTGAAGTTCTGGCCATTCTTCAGAAAGACTATAACTGTACTTTATCATGCAGACTGATGCTAAAATGATTTAAAGAAAGCATTATGTATTTTTACAGATTTACGTAAATTAGGCCAAATGGAAATACCTAAATGTTAATTCAATTGCGTCATTAGTGGTTGACTCTAAGAAAGTAGATGTGTTACGTCTGAGTTAACTGCTCCATGAGCAACCCAGTATATTTTTTACATCATATTGACTATGTGGAATGTATCCCTGCACATAGGAAAGAGTACCACTGACAAAATTTTTTAGTAAGTGATTTACAAATCAAAAGTCATAAGTTCTTAACTGAAGTGTATTCCTGATTCCATTAAAAGGACTTGATCTTTTTCCTCTAGTCCTTAATTACTAAGTACATACATATTTAGAAACACAGTCTTTCATCATCAGTGCTTTTGAATAGTATTCTTTACTACATGGACACATCCATCTAAGTGTTGATTCAACATTACTAAGTTAGAACTATAGAATAAAATAAAAAAATATTCCAGAGACGTTTCATGGAAGAATGAGTGAATGGTTCACTTTATTGTTCGTTTAGGCTTATATTTTCTGCAAAGATGAGGAAATTTAATGAAATTATCCAAAAAATCAGAATGTGAAGTATGTTTATCATCATTCTTTAATTTATATCTTCTGTGGTTTTAAATAAAATTATTTGGTTTTGTATTATGTAAAGTTACTAGCTACACAGAAAAATAAGAAATAAAATTCGTTTGCAATCAGTGAATAGACAAAGCTTTGGTGCATTTATCAATAATGACTTATGTATAGAAATGAAGACTACATAAAAGATAAACTGTGACAAATATTACAGAAAGACTCTCTATTGCTTTTACCTACAATATTAAAATGTCCCGTTTCTACTGAGCATTACTTAGAAAAGGGACAGGAGATAATTAGGATTTCTCATACTACTGGTTCTTTGAAAAAAATGTAATAATGCCATGAGGATGTCTATAAATAGCTACTCGTGGCTAATGAGCATTCAGCTTCAAACAATTACCTTGGCAGTGAATCGTATTCCACAGCTAACAAGCTTCTACTTGTAAACAATAAATAAATGGAAAGCCTTTTTATCAGCCTCACTAATCCAGATCTGCCAAACTCGATCTTCAGAATACGTTCTCTTACAATCAATCTCTGTGTTTTCAATTCCTCAAAACATGCATTTTGCATTTGAAATTTCCTGTCTTTGCATGAACATTATTTTCCTTGAGTGGCAAGGATGTCTTTAAGGAAGTGTTCCCCCACCAACCCCCTCCTTTATGGACGAATATAAACATATGTCACTGCTAGGAAGTTTCCTTGAAGTACTTTGCACGAGTTTCGTAAGAAATCAGGAGGACTCAAAAGATGATTTCTGGTTTTACAATCTTTAAGGGAAACTGCTCTGCTTCATTAAATTATAATGGCACGATTATTTTTTATTTATTTTTCAGTATAGAAGCACGATAGGCTCTGAAAAATATCAGTAATAAAAGTAAAATGTATATCTTTTTGCTCAACTTCTTTGTTCTGTTTTTTTAGTCTCTGGTCATTGTTTACTTCTGTTAGTATTACAGAACTAGAACAGTGAGCTCAACTGCATTGAGTACTTTAATCATCAGAATACCAAGTGAAGTACAGGAAAATTGTTCAATGCATATATTTATAATTGCAACTACCTTTTTCTACAGCAACAAATATATATGGAGTTAGAAAACAGTATTATGTGACAAATAGTTTTGAAAAATATACTTTTAAGCATCTTAATGCTTGTACAAAATGGAAAATTGAGGAGCCATATGTAACATTAATTTTGCTTTCTTCACTTTTCTGGGTGAACTTCAGGCCACAGTGATAAGAGTGGGGAAGGGAATCGTGGGATAGTTGTTAAGTTGTTAAGAAGTAGTTTATGTGTTCCCTTTGAAATAGCAGTTGTGTCTGCGGAATGGTGTGAAAGGAGGATGATAGCAGGAGGGAGCACAAGACTGAAGATAAGGCATCCTTGATAAGGCATTTCCGCACGTCAACAGTGAGATTAATAACGAAGCATATCTTTACTATGGTGAGATCAGAATTTCATCCTTAAATCTTCAGAGCTAAACCTAAAATTATTTTTTTCATAAGATATTTTCTTAGTTATTAATAATGGATAATATAATTCTGATACTTGTTCTGACTGGGTTTCTCTTTTAGGAATTTGAGATGTTTAATGGGTTGGAGAATATTCAGTAGAGAAACCTAAGCACATATGCCATGAAAATATAGTTATTTTCAGGTAGATATTACAAGGGGAAAGTATTGAGGATGTGCATGCTCAGTTACTTGTGTAAAAAGCTATTTTCTACTTTAGGCATCAACCATTAATGCTTTCATTCCATTTTACAGAAAATTTGAGCTGTATCATGAAAGCTAAGAAAATGTAGAGTTAAGAATGATTAGGTTTGATTTGAACTATGACTTTATGAAGTGTTGCAGACAAAGATGGATTTCCCCAAAGTAAAACAGAGCAGCCTGTGATGAAAGCAGTCACCTGGTGGCACTATTCTGCACAGATATGTCTGACACTTTCTTTTTATTTCCCAAGTCAAATTCTTGCATCCAGTGTTAGGAGTTCTTCAGAGGCCTATGCCTTCCTTCAGGATATGCCTTATGAGTGGTCTAGGGATATGACTGAGTCAGGACCCCGCAGGGAGTCTCATACAGTCATCTTTGGCCAAAAGGATGGTGGAATCACACTTAGACCTCTAAAGTGGACCGGAGGTTTAAGCAAAAGAAAAAGCCAGCAATGAATGCATTAGAATGTCCTGCAAGGATCAGGTCATTTTTGGAATGTTAGTGTCTCTTGATGACTGTGGGAATTTCATGAGTGGTGTAGACCCTATGAAGTTCAGGAATTGCGTTTTCAAATCTTATATAGCCAGTTCCTCAGTAGGTTCCATATGAGTATGTAGAAAAGCAATCTCTGGTTCTTAAAAAAAAAAAAAAAAGGCAAAACTGTACAGAATTAAAAAGAAACTGTTGAATACCTTAAAATAATGAAGTTTAGGAACTTAAAACTTTGAGCTAATTAAAACAGTGCCAATAGGACATAACGTACGGAATTGAGAACTTTGAACTGGATAGATTTCTTGTAGTGGAAAAGAAACACTGATTAATAACAGCACTAATAATAACAATGATGGTGTGATGCAGAAAATTGCCCTCTTGTGGTAGATCTGGATGAATATGGTGCATTTTTCAGTATCTATAGAATTAGAACAGTTGGGTTGATTTGATTTTGTGAATGCACCATTGCTAATATGTTATTCATACTGATTAAATTCGCATATGAGTCACATTCAATTTGAATTTGCCAGATGTCCATTTATGTTTGTTTAAGTAATGAGATCATTCCATGAAGTGAACGCGACCTAAAAATATAGAGGGAAGACTGTTTAGAAAAACAAGATTTCAAATGCCTTACATACATATTTTCACATCTCATGGTATGTTATGCAAATAGAAGCACAGTGATGTTGAAGCACTGTTCAAAAAAGTGTATCCATTGCTAACACTTCATTAAACAATATCTTATACAACAAAGCTTCATTGGACTTGTTTCTATTTCCCAGTCAATTTCTCCATTAATGGGAATGTTCTCCTTCTAAATATATTCAAATGTATCATTTTCAAAGCCGACATCATTTTGCTACTACTCATTTTTTGTTATCTGAAGATCCCAAGTCTTTTCAGAGTGTTTCGTCATTTACTGTAGCAGGGAAAACTTTTAAAAAGTACTGCTCAAGGCAAAGCTTATATATAACAGAGCAGACAAGGGGCAACTACATTCTGAATTTTTATGTTACTGAGTTTACATAAACTTTTAACAAGCAATAAACTTTAGTTATGCTTACAAAGGTAGATTACCAACTAACCACTTGAGTTCAACAAAGACTCCTCAAATGTATACTTAATTCATTTGAGACTTTTAAAATCTTTTTCAAGCCCGAATAAATTCTGTTCTGTTCATATTGCAGCCAATCATTACACACATTAAAGATTTACATTAGTACTTGGTGAAGTAAATTTAACCATATACAATTTGAGATTGCTGCCCTGGTAAAAAAAGTTAAAAGCTACATATCAGAACACACATCTGGCAAGCTACTTTGATCTCTTTAAAGCAGAATCTGCAAGGAAAGGCTGCAAGAAAAGAAAATGGAGAGGTTAGCCAAAGCTTTTGGTCAAAGCTCAATAAAGAACTATCTAGTTGTATAGATGATATAACATGCAATAAAAGGAAACCACTGAAAACTGGTTTCATGCTAAGCTCCCCCAACTGATATATCTACCAGAAGTAACAGAATTTGATGGCATAATATGTTTACAGAGAGGTTTCTCATGTTCTTTCTTAAGACATAACAGATGATATTTTCTGAGTTGCACTATATCTGCCCATTCCCCAGAGAAATATGTCTCACAAGCTCAAAAACATCTGCAAGCTTCCCCATGCAAAATATTCTTTATATTTTGGACCTGAGGGGATGAAGGAGGCAAGATATGTTTCAAGTCAGAAGAAATGCACCATCAGAACACTGTGTTTATGTTGTTCATTTGTTCCAGACTATCTTTTCTAGATACAGCTTCTTTAGAGCTTAGTTTGCTGTTTCTGTCTTCCATTTTCTTGTCAGTAGCAGCTGTTACTTAAATGTATCAAGAGCAGACTTCTCTGAAATTTATTTGAAATAGAATGTCTTTAAAATCTGTTGTAAATCAGTGGGGTAAGTTCACATCAGGCTATGTATGGAGCACTAATGTCTACTTTTACTAAGAGATGCAAAAATTTGCATAACAGCTGGAAACATGCAAAAGTAAAGTACAAGCAGACTTATTACTGAAGGAGAGTTTTATGATTGTGTGGCTTCTAGAAAATATGTGTGTGTTCTATTTGTGACTAGATTTGACACACTCATATCTGTTGAAATAAAATGCTGAAATATTCAAACTACCAGAACTTGGTTTTGATTGTAAGAGGAACTTTAAGAGCAGCAAAGCACAGAGTCATAAAAGTGTTTCCCTTTGTGTATTTGATCACAGCACTGCAGCTATACCCTGAGGGCATTTTCAAAGTGAAGTGGGAATATATCACTAACTTTGCCTTGCATTCTATATTTATTTTTTAAGTATATCTGTTATAAAACTGTATGTTCATTCAAGTGATTGTTAGTACAACTAACTGGACTGCTGAATTACAAGCGTATATATGCAGAGAGATATAAGATCGAAGTTTTTGTTGAAGGCTATAGTTAAAGCTGTGAGTTCTATATACACAAGGCACGATGTTCCTCTGGGAAAAAAATATAACCATTTGCAGATGATTGCCACCAGTCTGCTGAACTAGTTGCTCTCATCTGCTAGAGCCACGTGGCCTCACATTAGCATTTTACTGGTGTTACAGAGTTCAAGACTTTGCTTCTGGATTTGTGCACAACAATTTGACAGAAGTGCAGAGCTGGACTTCTTCCAAATTCCATTACTTCCTTTCTCTTGAGTGGCATAACTTGTATGTCCTCTTAACCTTGTCCCTTTCAGTCTCACCCTATATCATTTTTATAAATGCATTTAGTTGAATTTGTGTCTGATTGAAGGCTAGTCAAGTTGAAAACATCTCTGAATTGTGATATTATTTCTTTGATGTTTTAACTTTAAAATTCAAATACTTCAAGGTAACCATACTTTTATATCATTTATGTGACATAACCTACCAGGTCTTGTTGTGTTCTTACATTTTTTGGTGGGGAAGAAAGGGCCATTGTCTTTACTTCAATGAAGTATATAATTCACACTGTTTAACAATATTGTTTATCCCAATAAAATGTTGGAATAATTAACTTTTCCTCTGGAAACTATTTAAACATGCTGCCATTTAAATTAACAGTAGATTTTGAATTTTTGAATATGCAGTTGTATGTAGTGTTC
Source organism: Baryphthengus martii (assembly GCA_013396935.1). Taxonomy (NCBI): domain Eukaryota; kingdom Metazoa; phylum Chordata; class Aves; order Coraciiformes; family Momotidae; genus Baryphthengus; species Baryphthengus martii. Next base: position 37,249 of record VWZK01004884.1, read on the forward strand.
ATTTTAAAGCAGAAGCAATATAGTTTGTAAAAGTGACAGCTGCAATTTTGAAAAACGCTGTGGGGATTTATCTAGTATGGCAGCTAGGTTGTTCAGCTTTTTCAAATTTCTTGTGTAGAATTTGACAGCTGTTGGAAAGTTGCTTTTACCCTTAGCTACATTTCATTTTGAAGAAACGCAAATATTTCATTAAGAAGTTGTTACTAAATTGCATGCACAGAAGTTACTTAGATTCTTTTTTTGTTGTCACATTTGGTCGTTGAATTTTATTGTTGAATAGGGTAGAATTTTTGCAACAAACTCTTTCATTTATTTCTAGGTTTTCTTAAAGTTGGTCTATGTTTGTTTTCTTTTATTTATTTCAACAGCTTGATCAAGTTGTCCGTCAGAGAAATCTGCATAGTTTGGACCTTTTCCTCTCATGTGCACAGAAACAGTTAAGTACTTTGTTAAAGGAAGAGCCAACCAGTACAGAGGAAAACAGATACTGACATTCTCAGTGCCACTGATACAGTGTGATTTGTGAAGATGCAAATCTCAACACAGCAAATAAGAAATATATTCTAATCTTTTGGGATTATATCATTGATTCAAGATTGATCTGAAAGTATGCTTGATAGAAGAATCTGTGGATTATATTATTTATTTATTTTATTACTATTATATTGGAAGGAAAAAAAAATCTCTGGAAAAAAAAAATTGATTTATTTATGATTTTTCTTTTCATTATATTTTCTAGTAGCCCATGATTGAAGTTCTAGATAACTGCAGCAATGATGAGAACATTTCCCTGTTATGTCTGTTTTAAGTTTGGCATCATGTGTTGATTTATCATAATTCTTGATATTTTAAAAAATGGAGCAAAACATGTAATTCAATAGAGATACAAATCCATCTCAATCTCCAAAGTATAAAATTAAGTGCATTGCCTCAGTTAAGCCTGAGGAGCTTATTATTTCTTAGTACTTTTGATGTATAACAGAAGAATCAGTACTGAAACATTAGAGTGTTTACAGGCATTTCGTTAGTCATTTATAAGCAATTCCATCTCTAGTAATAGAAAAGTTTTAAAACTAAATGGTGCATCTTTTTAGAGTAGTACAAAATATTTCCATAACTAATGTATAGTGTGTATTTTATTTCTGTTTTACAAAGTTAGTTTGATTCCAAAAGTTGTTTTCTCATGAAAGTACGATTTATGTGACTGACCTCAGTTTCAGGAAGAAGATGTATGTAATTATGTGGAGACTGATACTGTACTGCCTCAGTGGAATTTCTGACAGAATAAGGAGTGCAGCTTGCTGACCTTAAATGCCCTTTCTAAACCCATGGAAGGAAGTAGAAAAACTCCCCACTGACATTATTGGACTTTGGATCAAGTCATAGGTCTTTCTAGTCTTGCTAACGACAGCATGGAGGGGAATTTCTGTGCCTGCACTCTATTGATTGTAGATTTGGGGCCTTAGTTATAAAACAGTTTTGAATGAAATATGGGAAAAATAAATGTTTGTGCTTAGGAATGTAAATAAAAGGAGGATGATATCTCTTATGATGAGCTTGTGATTCAATGGGGGACTTATGGGCATTTCTTACCATGTTTCTTGTTATTCAGTGGTGTTTTGTCTTTTTTTGTTTGGCTGGGTTTTTTGCATCGGCAGTCACTTTTCATAAATTTCTTTTTATAGCAATAAGGAAACACTAAATGGTTGCATATGTGTTTGGCAGTATGAACTATGTATTGAAGAGAGTTTAGGTTTTTATTTAAATCTTTTTTTCTGAGTTTCATTTTTGTAATCAAAAGCAATGGTTTTGTCTTCTGTATGCAAAGAAGTAAATAATGCTGGTTTTACTAGATGATCTCAACCTACAAATGGAAGAAAATTCAGTCTTCTTTTTGATATTTCTTGATTGACTGGTGAGTTTCCATTTCTTCTGGCAGACAAAAAAAATACTTTAGTGTTAATGAGTCACCTACTTATTAATCGTTCCTAAGCCAATGAAATTCTTGTCTTTGTTAATTGCACCAAAGACGACATAGATGTCCATGTGGGTTTTTTAGAAAGCAGAGTTAGTATAAAATTGAATTGATTGTCTAGTGCTGTCTTACAATCTATATTTAATTGTGGAAATGTGGTATGAGCAGGTTCCAAGATGAGCTTCAAAATTCTTGGGTTTACTTCTAGGCCTGTTCATGGAATGATTTTCCTTTTTACTGAAGACCTCAAAGTGTACTCCATCAAATCCAGGGCTTTAGCAGTATATCAGCATTCTCCTACTAAAGAGCTTTGTATTCTGACTTGCAACAATTGTTGGAGAAGCTTATAATCGGAATCAGTAAGATTTCACTGGCAGCTACGGTGCATCTTTCCATTAGAACATTATGTGTTGTTTAATTTCAGCTCTTGAATATTGTGATTGTAACAGAGAACTATAGATGTTTTTTCTTACCTTTGACAATTTTAATCATTTAATCTTTGTCCCTACCCTGCAAGCAAAACTTTAGAGTTAGACCACAGATATTCAAAATCAGATTGGGAGCTTGGATTACCTTCAAAACACCAAGTCTCACGAGAAGAAATTTAGTTATCCAGCATAAAAAGACCTATGATGTGGGGTGCAAGCTTTGGAGTATGCAATAACCTCCATCTTTTACACATCACATCCAAAGCTTTAAAGCTTAGTTTTATTTTTCATTATTTCTGCCTACATGTAGGAGAAGACAGTTTGTGGAAGTCTGGGAGGAGGGAACACAGGGAGAAGTTTGCAAAACCTGGTTTAGCTCCTAGAAAGTGATATCACAATTTCTTTTTTTTATTCATACTGAAGAATGACATATGAGAGAAAATAGTATGTTCAAGGCCTACAAAGTAGAACTTTGGCAGCCTCTGAGGCGTGGCTGCTGGTATAACAATTTTGTCAAGACCAATATGTAATGGGAGGGCCAAGAAGCCCTAGAACTAATCTTTGGAATCAAAATGCAAGAACTAAAATGTTCAAGCAGTCTAGAACATCACCAAAGCTTATGTAATGTACAGGTTATATATATGATTATATACTTTAAATTAGAAATAAACCATAAATCTTGTTATGTTAAGATGTATTTTAAATAATCAGTATTAAAAATTACCTAAAAGACACAGTAATAGCAGATACAATGTATTTCATGGTGTCTTTCATTGGTGTTTCTCAGGCCCATTCTATTTTAACACTTCTACTTGGTGGTCTAGATTAGAGAGATCAGAACAGTGGGATTTGTAACTATTAATTTGCTAAGGTAATATTGAATACTGTGATAGACAGTCCTATACATTTGTGTTCTCTATCTCTGTGTTTCTGTTGACAGTCTCTGTCCGCCTCCATTACAGAATTCCAGGTTAGTTCTGAGACTGTGTGCATATAAGTTGTCAATAAAGAAGTAATTTGCCCTACACTTTTTGTATGCTGTCTATAGTTAAGATATTGGGAATATGTGAATTTTTGCCTTGCTCTCAAGGCAAAAAGAATCTTACTGACTGTCCTGGCTTGAGTTAGAAGAGAACAATTCTGTTCAGTGATTTTTACTTTTCATCTAAGTTTCTTTAACTAACTGCACTTTCTGAAATTAACAGCGTGTTTTTACAGGCAGTGCCTGCTTCTAGCAGTGATAACACTTTGTGTTTAGAGTTAGTATCAGAGACTGGTGTGCAGACCAAGGCCACTGCTAGATCTTGTGTACCAGAAAGTAACGGCCACACCTGTGGGGAGGAGCGTGCAGATGGGTGCCCTTAAACTAACCAACAGGGTATTCCATCCCACGGACGCCATATTCGGCTGATGGGGTCCCTTGCTTGGTTGCTCTCAGCTCGGGGCCTCTTTCTCTGGGCCCTCGCTCGGATTCTTTCTCATTCCTTCAACGTCTGGAATCCAAGGAGGACTCTGTTCACTCTTCCTTCAATCCTGATCTGAGTGTTCATGAATCCAGTACCAGAATCCAGCTCCTGAACATAGTTCCCGTCTGCTGCTGAGCCCTGGCTGGGACTTTCCTGGTGCCCGCTGCACAGCATCAGTGGTGATGGTGACGTAATTGCCATCAGGCGGGTTTGGGTTCAATGCTGGTCTTGTATGTATTTGTATATATCCCATTTTCATATTATTTTCTTGTTTTCATTAAAGCCATTCTAGTTTCCTTTTCTAATCAATAAGTCTCTCTCCCTTATTCCTTTTCTCTTCCCCTTCGGAGAGGGAAGGGGGTTAACAGAAAGCATCTGTTACAGGTCTTAGGGCTGCCCTGACCCCAAAACTGCAACATTGACAAATGGCACTTCAGTTCCTTGAAACATTGAATTCCTTCACTCCATCATAAGAAGGCAGAACAAAGAAAAACAGTTATTCCAGAGGCTGAGATTGCATTAGTGTTTAGAGATTTTTGTGCGTCTTTACATTGGCATCTGATCAAAAGTTGCCTCATGTCCTGCCAGCTCAGTAAATGGCAATGTTAATTCCTGACTGTCTGAAATTATCCCGGCAGACATGACCTTAAAGAGCCTAATTTCCTTTTCACACTGAAACTGCCTTATAGCACTCTAGACCCTCCCCTTCAACTCTGTATTTTCTATGTCCATGTATTTGAGTGTACAAGATTTTTTTCCCCACCCTTTGGATGGAGGGAATATGTTAGAAGAATTAATCTTGTTTCCTAGCAAGAAATAACCACCAAGAAAAATTGTTCATCAAGGGGAGAGGTATAATTTATGCTCACTTTCAGATCATGTACTGTGTCAGTGCAAGTATCAAATAGACTTAGTGCAAATGTAAAATGAACCAGATTAGGGCATACCCAATGCCATCTTCATGCCATAGGGGCAGATGTTACAGCATAGAGCACAGCATGGTCTGGCCTAGCCATTTATGTCTTCCTGCCTCCTCAGCTGCATTTCAGCCTACACTGAGCTACTTGAAATACTTTAACTACTTTAGGTACTGCAAGCTGTTGCAGGAGTGACTAACTTGTGGATGAGATAGCCTTAAAACTTTTTGCATGGCCATTTTGAATACTGTATGGAAAGATTTTATCACATCTGTGGAATTCCTTTTTCATCAATGGGTTATAAATACACCAAAGAAACATTGGTCTGGAAAACGCTTTTTACATGGGTATGATTTAGACCTGTGAGTCAATTCGGTGTACTTGCAGGAGACAACACAACAAATCTGGGTTTTTTTCTGTGATCTGTCCAAGGATATTCTTCTAAGGCTTCAAGAACTGATGATTTATCTGCTAGTACATCTTAAAGATTTATCTTTTAAAATCTTTATTACTTTTTAAGTCTACATAACTGTATTTAGTCTGACTGAGATGGAGTTAATTTTCCCTTCAGCAGCCCTCATAGTGTTGTGTTTTGTACTGAGAGCTAGAAAGGGGTTGATAACATACTTGTATTGTAGCTACAGCTGAGCAGGGCTCATTCCCCCTTCTTGTAGGATGGGGTGAACAAGATCTTGGGAGTGGGCACAAGCAGGACAGCTTACCCAAACTGACCAAAGGGATATTCCATACCATATGATGTCAGCTCAACGATAAAAGCTAGAAAAATGAAAGGAGGTAGGGAGCATTGACTTGTCCTCCAAAGCAACTGCTATGCATATTGGAGCCTGCTGATGGGAAGTAGAGAATAAATCTCTGTTTTCTTTTGCTTCCACACGTGACCTTGCTTTGCTTTTCATTAGACTGCCTTTGTCTTAACCTACAAATTTCATCTTATTTTCTCCCTCTGGTCCAGCTGACAGGAAGGAGGCAGTGGAGTGGGGGTAGTGATAGATCAGCTTGGTGGGCACCTGACGCCCAGCTGAGGTCAAACCAGCACAATAACACTAATAATACTACTGCTGAATTATGGTCCCAATTGAACAGTTCAACATCATGGGGAAAACATCTGAGTTGCACTCTCTTTGACTCAAGTTTTATGGTTGTCTTTGAAAGTGTATGCTTCATTAGCTAAAGGAAAGCACTGAGGTGTGTAGGCTTCTTATTGTAGACATTACCTAAGCAGTTCACTTCACAGCACTACAGTGATGTAGTAGCTAAAAATGTCCTCATCATATTCCTTCATATGTGGAACAAAATGTCAGTCTTGCTTTATGCCATTTGCCGCATGCTACATGGTAGGTTATGGTGTTTAAATTTCTGTGGGAAGCATTGCTAACATTATATTATAAAGACCTATAGTAGTGTCCTGAAAATGGTGGCAGTCAACTGTAACTGCTGGTGATAAGACAGTATTTAGCAACTCAAAATAAAGATAATTTTTTCGTGATTGATCTTGGTTATTGAATAGTGTGTATTTTAAACTTGTTGTATCACTTTTCAGTATCACTGTTGTATCACTGTTGTATCACCTTTCAGTGATACAACATACCTATGATTGTAATTGTTATTATTATCCTGTTATAATAATGATAATAATAATAATTTTCTGTGATTGGTGCGGTATCAGTATTTTGTCCATATCTTATATGCTGTGTAGTCATAATAATTTTAATATATGTCAGAGATTCTCTGCAATTCCTTGCATTTCAGACTTACAAAATCAGTATTCTTTAACTGCCTTCCGTTGTCTACCGTGGACAATATGATACACAAAGGAAGTATTCTTGAGTAAATACTCAAACTGCTCAACTTTTTCCAGATGGCATTTTTAAACAATTTGACAGCAAACAGTAATAAAAACTGAGATGTTTATTAATACAAGTATCCTAAAAATACAGTTATCAACAAAATGCTACAAATATATCTCTTTTTTTTCCCCTGGTTTTGATAATAAATCTGTAGCAATAGAGATCACCATCAGATGACAAGTAATTAACATTCATTCTCTTGTCAAGTTAATATATTTTGTCTTCTCATAAAAGCTAGAGAGATTTACACCTCTCTGAGTTTAAAAAGAAGCTTATCTTAACAGATCCCCTTCACAGGTAGGAGGCCCTTTAGCCAATGGAGAAACAGAATTGTTTTTTTCTGAGTGAACTTCCAAGGATGTTTCAGTTTTTGTCCTACTACCAAATCAAGGCATCAGGTCAATCTTGCTACATAAATTTTGTGAAAGATACTTCATCATGATGATACATGGCCAATCTATTTTTGTGGCAATAAATTTAAGAATTTCATTACTTAAGCGTTCTGCTCTTTATTGTGACCATAGATTACATATTCAGGGAGTGATTGTGAAGCTCTGGCTCCCAGTAAGTCAGCAAGAGTTCTGTTGGTTATTTCCAGCTCAAAATTTGTTCCTTCTTCACATTTTTTTGGTGACTGCAATGAATATAACACACATGGCTTTGCCTTTGTAGAGTTCTGGAAATGTACTGAGAAATTATTTCAAGAGCAAATTTCATGATCAATTCTTTGAAGAAAGTGTCAACATTTGTTTTGTTCATGTTGTAGTGGGAAAGAGGGATAAACTGTTGGCTGAGACTTGAGAGGATCTGTGCGTTTGAATATTACTACTACTAAGAAGAATGTATTTTCATATTCTCATTGAAATAAGTTGCTTTTCTTCTGATGCCTCAGAACTAACAGCAACTCTGTAGTATTCTGTACTGAAATACCTAGGAAAAAACACATTCAGTTATGCCAACAAAACCAGCAGCACAAAGATATAAATCAGTCCATCTTAATATCAAGCTTGACAGTAGCAGAAACATGAAGGTAAATGTAAGATGCTATTACTTCTTATATACTAGTTTGAGTACTAGTTTTACTTGACAAGAAATAAGGGGTCATTATGAAATGCTCTGTCTCCTACAAATTCAACTGACTGATGAAGTTCACAGCTCAATACTAGTTTGATAAAAAGCTGGATGAATCTTAATAAGTTTGTCAGGGTTAAAGAGTCATACAAATGAAAGCATCTTGTTGGTTTTTTTTTTAAATGGATTATTGTTAGAATTAGTCAGAATCTGCCCTGGAGTGTCAGTGGCCAAGGATTTCAGCAGTTACCTGAGCACAACAGAAATGCATTTGGTCTGTTTGAAACAGTAACATTGACATTGGAAGGCATGATTATTTCAGAAAACTGTCCGTATACAATTTTCCAACTTGTGTCTTCAAGGATTTTTTTGTGTATTTTTCATGTGTTCTTTGTTATAGGGCAAAAGGAACAGTGTTTTCATAAACATTTATGAGCATGATGCTGAAACAAATGTAGGAGTTGTAAGCTAGGTGGAATTTATTTTCTCCATACTCTTTTGTTAGTGAGGGCAAGGATATTTGAAAGACCAGAAGTTCTCTAGATGCAGAAAAGCCAAAATTATAGTATTGTGGTTTATGAAATGAGGGGGACTTCATTAGGAAGAAGAGTCAAAAAAGTATGCTTTTATAATGTGAACTTTGTGGTATATTAAGAGAAAGAAAAGATGTAATTTCACAGAATAGAGAAGGCATGAAAAGTTTAAATGAGAAGTGCAGACAGGAGGTTCTGAATCCTTCAGAAAGTACTCCTATGAACCTACAAACATTTCAACTGTAAACAACAAAACGAGTGAAGAAAAAAGGAAAGACGAGAATTCATATATATCCTGTGCTGTTTAAAGACTAATTGGTTTTAGGACCCAGAACATCTCAAGCCTAGCAGTGGTTTCTGTCAGGATCTAGACAGTTTAACCAGAAGGTCTCATCTCTCTTAAAAAAAAGCTACGACATGAGAATCTGTATTTCAAAATGACATCCAAAACCTCAAAATAAAATAAAATAAAATATTGTGCTATGTAAAGATTAAAAGCATTGCAAGACTGATATGTTAAGACTGAAATACATTAGTCTGAGAAATGTCAATAAATTCCTGGGCATCCTAGAGAGATTGTTTTGTGAGCTTCTCTAGAGGAATGGTGCTCACTGGGGGTACTGCTGTATCAGAGTGGTTAACATATTCTTGCTAATACTAAAAATAAAGCTATATACACAATGGAGAAGTCTTTAAATGTCTGCCAATTAAAATGGAAAGGAATCTAGATGTTGTGTTCAAAGACAGTATATCATGTATTCATCTTCCTGGGAATAAAAAACATGCAAATTTCTCATTTGCAGAGGTTGGAATAAAAATTGCTATAAGCTCAAAACAGCAGTAGAGAAGGTCTACAAAAGACAGTTCATGAATGAGAAGCCGATAAGAAGAATAAAAACAACTACAAGCAGGAGCAGCATTAAATTGTATTTGATACGGTTATATCAATGTTTAATTTAAATATCATAGTCATAATGTGCATGCACAGTTTTCAAGACAATTTTTCTTCAAAAAATCCTTCAAAGAACAAGTGAGTTGAAGGACAGGACGATAAGGTCATCCTTCATTTTATCTAAGAAGGATCCAAATGGATGGTTGATGGTATGTTGCGGCCGGCAGTTAGTAACTACTGTGATGCAGAAGCATCCAGACATGCATGGTGATTTTCACAGTGCAATCATATAGCACAATTGTCTGTACCAATTAGATGCTTTAATCATATTTTTTCTGTTGGTTAAGCTTCAATAAATCAAGCCAGTAAGTGGATTAAAGTCTTTTACATGCCTTGTATACTGTTGGCATCATGAATAATTTAATTACAGTTGTCTCCAAGACAGAGCTCAGAAATATCAATTAACAACTTTAAAAAAGGTTTTCTATATTATAGTAAGAGTTGATTCACACTTTCTAGGCTTTCTGGTTTTGAGCTCAGTGAAATAGATACAATTTGCCTTTAAAGAAGACAAAACTGGGGTGCCCAATTTACTTATTTCTATTACTTAAGGACGCCTGTTATCAGTAATGTTTTTATAGTGCTCTGAAGAATACATATTATTATGAAAGAGTCCAGGAATTAACCAGAACAGAGGTATTCTTTGCTGACTTGCACGTCAAAGTTTGTTAGTGCATTTTACTCCTGCTGTTAATCAACAAGGCCAGGATTTTACTCACTGTTTCTAGCTAGTGCCTTGCCTTCTTAACAATGGAGCTTTGAGGGAAAATCAGCTATACCACCCTCAAAAAGAACTCTCTGACAGGGAAAGAGAGAAACATTCAAAAGCATTCCAGCCTGGAATCCATCTGGGAACAAGGTGCTTCCATCCAAAAACATCATCCTGCCAATTTTTCTCACCAAATCTATCAGCCTACTCAAAATTTACAGGAAGAACTCCCCCTCTTACATAGATCGTAATATATTCTGAGTCCTGGAAGGAAATGTTTTATCACACTTTCACAGTGACAATACGTCTTGTACTCAGCAGTGGTCCCTGACATGCTGTGCTATAGTATGAGCCTTTTAATGTTGAATTTTACATAGCTGCCTGTTGTGCATATTTCATTGTTCGGGTACTATACTGAAAGGAAACTGACTGTATGAAAAAGTCTTGTATTTTATTTTGTTTCATTAGTGAAAACTGCTGATATGTCTGTGTAGAGGAGGAGTTTGATTGATAGTACGGGAAAACTTTCAGCATTCTTTTAATGAAAGGTGCTGCATGTATCTTATTGTGTGTCTCCAAGCAAGAGGCCAGTGCCCTTAGCACTTAAAATTGGCTGATGAGACAGAATTACTCAGAAGACTGATTTTCCTCTTCCTCAGTTTAGGAATTTATTTCATTTCAAAGGCAAGTTTGATTACCTCTAAAGCATGCGAAACAAGTACCTGTTAAAAATAACAAATAGCAAAACCGCTTCAAGGTTCACACAGAGGAGATAGTGAAGTAGTCTCATTCTTTGTCATATAGAAGTGCTAAGGATCAGTTTTAGCCTGACCCATAAGAGTATGCAAAACAAAGGCCTTTGCTCTCCTTTGCATAGGCAAACATAATGTTTTCCCTGTATAACCCAGTTCTCCTCCCTTCATGCTTTTCTGTGCCTTATTGTCCCAGACTCCTACAAGCAGGGAGCAGGATGCTAACAAGGTACTCATGTACCTGCAGATGAGCTAAAGATGAGTTGTTGTCATCGCTACCAAGCTCTGGTCACTTTTTTTCTAGCATGTATCATCATATCTTGCACAAATGTCATCACGTATTATTCAGCTTTAAGTTCAGCTTTGATAGAGAGGTGATGTATGCAGTTCTTTAGACATGTTTGAGGAACTGACTGCTTTCTATCCTTGTGTTGTCTCTCATTAAATGGCCAGTAAACTAGTGCCCCAATGTATGTACTTGGCAATACTATAAAATCCTAAATAGTCAAACATTACCATAAAATATTCCAAGGTCTTCAGATATTTTTTAAAGTCATAGAGGTTTTTTTAGTCATTTTAATAACTATTATGCTCTTTAGTGTCTTACAGTTTAGAACTCCTTAACATTCAAGCTTCCCCCTGGAAAAAGCAAGTGCTGGAAAGTCTTTTCTCCCCTTTACGAGATCCAAGATTTACAGGATCTCAGGAGGTAAGGTATTAAGGAAAACATTAAATATTGTAAATTCTGTAACAAAATCACCAGGGGAGCCGCTATGACTGGGATGGGTCAGTGTCTCTCCTGAAGATGGGTGTCACACTTCTGCCCTGCATGTCCTGTCCTGCTCTTAACTTCTGTTAACATGGCCGTTAACTTCAGTCCAGGGTTATTTCTTCACTTGCTGTTCAAGGTGAAGGTTTGGAGTTAGTTCTCAGGTTGGCTTTACACTAATATTGTCTTCACCTGCGATCTTACAGTCTTCTGAGCATCGTGGCATTCTCTCAGGTTATATCCTATAATACATAACCTCAAAATTATTGACAAATGTATTTTATTTCAATTATTCAGGGGAAAAAAGGATCACTCTCCTTCTTTGAACAAATGTCACTACTGTAGGACACATTAGAAAACAGAGGGAGTTCATTTTGTGTGAAAAATTGTAAATCCCAGTGCAATCTGAGTTGGTCAACTGCTTCTGATGCAGTTACCGGGGCAGTAGCCTCTGTGTTTAAAGGGAATATGAGTCCTCCCTAGTTCTTGTTGACAGTTTACCACAAATGTGAATAAAATCATCCAGACTCTGAATTAATCACTCCCACATTATTTGGCTTATTACATACCAAACTGACAGGCTGCTAGGCAGCTTGGATACAGATAAGGCAAAAATGTGGAAACTGACAACTGCTCCACGTGTCAAATTTCTGTTGATGATCCTGTTTACAGGAAAGTTTCTTCACATTAGAAAGTCCAAGTTTTACCTCACTCTGATGATACATAAGCAAAACATGATAAAATGTGCAAAGCTGATATGATCAAAACATATATTTGCAGCACCTGTAACTTAAATCTCAGCAGTTGTATTCTAAATATGATGGCAAACAACTAGAGGAGAGCTTGGTACTGCTGAGGAAAGACAGTAATTCTTTTCTGTGTTTATTACCCTGTTGATATATCTAAATCAAGGTTAAAAATAAAGAACATAAATAAAAGTCATTAATCGCAAGTTCTCAGCAGAGACAGAAATTTTTAGAGCATATTGGAGAATTATAGAAGTTCATTAAATCAAAGACAATGCAATAGACTTTGACCTATCAGCGCACACTGAATACAATGTCTTTCCTCAACTTACTGGAAAAGTGGTAGCAAATTACTGATTCCACTGTACAAATCAAGACCAAAACGCAGCTTGTGTCTGTGAATGGAAAAAGGGGAAAATTGTGGAAAAAAGTGAGCCATCAGCATCGCAAGAAGTTCTCATCTAGTGATGTTTAACAAGTAGGAGATTGCAAATGAACAAATTGCCGCACTGGAGAATAATTTTTATGTTGTGACAAAAAGCTCTACTGATATGTGTTTTCCGAGGAAAGCAGCATTGCAGAGAGCAGAAGGACGGTGGAGCAAATGGCCCATCATCAAAAGTGGTCTTATGGGGACATTAAAATAAACTAGATAAACTTGCTCAGAGCAATCAGGCTTTTAGTGACCACTGGGAAAGGCCTATCTTCACCACTTCCAGATCAGGCCATGGACTATTGTGATCATTCTGAGTCCTGTGAATTTTACACACGTATGAAGTCCACTCATTTCTAAGGAGAATTCAGTGCCTGAGGGTTACCTGGTCAGCAAAGCAAAAAGCAATGATTGCAGAGAGCAGTCAAGCTATCAATGTACAGGGTGCACTGTCAGGGCTAGTGAAAACTGTATTTATTTCCCACAAGAAAGTAGTATCAAGCAGTAAAAAGAAATGAAAAGCATCCAAGAAAAAAAATCTGCCTAGACATAAAGACAATCCAAGACCGATCAAATGGCACAGGCCAATACTGCAACAAATGTGAAATAAAAATAGCAAGGCTAAACATTTGTAGCCAAGATAAGAAACATGCTGCTAGGCTTCCAACAAAAAAAAAAAACACAACCAAAACCAACCCTTTATATTTTGCAATTCTGCAAATACTCCTCAGTTCTGCAAACTCTCCACTGTTCTGCAAATTCTCAGTTCTTTTGGCAACACGCAGAGAAATAGATCAGTGAATCCACCTGCAGAAGATGTATCTAGTGATTCAGAAAAAAAGGTGGACTTCCAGATGCTGGAATTTAGGGCTTTGTAACAATAGAATAATAGCAGATGCATACTGCATTGGGTGTTGGTGTCAAGGTTTTGGTGAAGGGCGGCTGCAGGAGTGGCCTCTGTGAGGAGGAGGCTGTGCAAGGGCTACACCATGCCAGACACAGCCAGTTCCAGATGGCTCCAATGGACCCACCTCAGGGCACAGCTGAGCCCCACAGCCAAGGTGGTGGTGCCTTGGGGAGAACATATTTAAGAAAGGATAAAACAATGCATGGGCTGTGAGGAGTAAGGAAAATATGAGAACTATCCCTACAGGCACCAAGGTAAGAAGAAAGGGGAAGTAGTAGCTCCCGGCACTGGAGCAGAGATTCCCCTGCAGCCTATAGAGACTCAGGCAGAAACCCACACTGCAGCCGTTGGAGGACTGCATGCTGGAACAAATGAACAATGTCTGAAGGAACTGGGGCCTGTGGAGGGCCCACTCTGGAGCATATTTTTCCTGAAGGACTGCAAACAATAGAGAGGACCCACACTGGAGTAGGTGAACAGTGTGGGGAGGAAGGAGCATCTGAGAGGAGCTGTTATGGACTTACCCCTTAGCCTGGTGTTCCCCATCTTTGTGCACTTCTTGGTAGGAAAGGGATAGAGGAGTTGGGAATGAATGGATGAAATTGAGCCTGGGGGAAAAAAACACAGTGGGGGCGGGGGGGGAGGAGAAGTTGTTTTAATTTTTGTCTTTGTTTCTGACCATTCAACTTAATTTCAATTGGCAATAAATTAAATTTATTTTCCCCACTCGAGTCTGATTTGCCTGTTGACAGCATAATGGCATCCCTGCATTTACCTGAACCCATCATGAGATTTTTCGTCTTATTATTCTCCCCCCAGCCTATTGAAGAAGAAGAGTGAGCAAGCAGCTAGGTGGGCAGCTGGCCAAGGTCAACTCACCAGACATGCCCTGACATTGGACCCTCAGTAACAACTTGATTAAGTGCATACACACTTCTTTAATTCATGGAAAACCATTACAGGTCTCCTGTAGGTCTTTATTATTCTCACAATAATTGTGAGAATTTGCCAGGAAGAGCTAGAAGCATAAGAATGGGGGAGGAAGGGAGAAAGAGCGTAGTCTAGAGGAAGAGGTTGGTGTGCAGTGCCAGCGGTGAGGACTTCTTTCAGTAAGGAAGAAGTCCTTCCTTCCTAAGCACACATTCCCTTATCAATGCCCTGGCAGTGAGAAAGAATGGCAAAGAGAAAGCTGGGTGAATTCAGTTAACATTGAGATAACCCTGAAGGTTAGAAGACTGGATGAGAGAAGATAAGACAAGGGAATAAAACAACCAATAAGAGGAACAAGTAGCACTGGGAGCTGGCACCAGAGAAGTCAGCAAAGCAGGGACTGAACTAAACACCAGAGTGCAAGGGAGCAATAATGAAGATCACGAGCAGATATATTGGAGTGAGCAATGCTGAAAAGAATGCAAGTGGTGGTTAGTGAGAGAAAGTCTTGACAAAACTAATCAGAAAGAAAAAACAAATAGTGACCAGTCAGATGTAGAGCTAGGGCTGGGGCAGGGGCAGGGAGGCAGGGGACCAGGAGGGGAGGATGAACTTCTGTGTAGTATTTGCTTCCACACATGCACTGTTAAAGTTGGAGAGTGGTGCTGAAAGAGATTTAAATAGAGTTGATTTCCTGAGCTTGTAATGAGTCCATGCACTTTGGGTTTGGCTGAATATTTTTCCATTTTTGTTTCTTTTTTTTTGTTTTGTTTCCACAGGAAGAAGTAATAACATTTTCAAAGTGACTGTAGTTCTGGTCCAAATCAGTTTTAAGATTCTAGTTTGGGAATGACAGGATCAAATTCTCACAAGCCTTCTCAGGAGACTATGGCCCAGCAACGATTAAGATATTTCTGCTGTCTTGATCTGGATCCATAAATTCTTTCCACTTCTGAGTCTGCTTTCAACTAGTACTGCTAAGGTGTATTTGAATCAGAATATTAGACTCCAAGCAGTTGTTTTTCTCTCTCTTTTGTCCTCTTCTCTCCTCTCCTCTCGTGTCCTTACCTCCACCACTTGCCAAAGTTTCACTCCCTCCTGTCTACCTTGCTGCCAAAAAAAAAGGAAAACAAAAACCTCACAACTCACCCTCCTCTTTTTAATAAGATCAGATTTTGAGGCTTTGGGTTTGACTCATGTCTATATGAGGTAAAAACCACTCAGCTTTTTTTTTTTTCCCTAGTCTTAAAACCCAATGTCGCTTTGGGTTTGTGGTAAAGAGAAGATTAATGTCCTTGTGTATTCCCAATAACAAACATTTTCTTTTTCTTTTGCATTCAGTTTTTGCATTGGTTCTGCAGAATCACAAAGTCTGCTGGGCTAGATTGATAGCTGGTCTTAAGCCAACATGTTTTTTTCCTATGTTCTTAAGTGTTCCTGCTGACTTCTGTTTCCTGATGTGTTTTTGGATTGCCATGGTCTGATGCTGTCAAGTAGAATTGTAATTGCCCGTCTGATTTGTTTTCATCTACTGTCAAAATTCTTCACAAGGTGGCCCTCAGCTTTAAAGGCAGGAAGCACAAATACACACACACACATGCAAGAGATGATAGACATTCATCCGTCACAGATGTTGTCATATTGACCTAGTTGTGCAGCCCCTTTAGGAAGCTGTAGTTGAAGGCAGAGGAAGACTTTTGCAAAACAAAGCTTGAAGGCAGAGTGGCTTGAGCAGTGACTCACTGAGTAGTCATTGCAAACTAAATTGTGCCTCAGTTTACTGCATTGTATGAAGTGTCATTAAAGTGTTCAGAAGCTGAAATCCTATTCTGAGAACATAATGAGCTGCTTTCTAATGCAGGTGACTATTGATAAACATCGTTTTCACTGTATCTCCCTTGAGAAATAAAGAAATTGGTACTTGGAAATTGGTCATTCCCAACTGCTCAGAACATTCCTCCTTCTCCGCCATCTCAGTTTGTTTGTAAGTGACTTTTTGGCCGCTTTCTTTACACTGGAAAATGTGAAACACAAAATGAGCAGGAAGCAAAAAAAAATTGCTAATGGGTGGTAATAAAACTGTCAGGATCTTTTACAAGAAGCATTTCCTCCATCAAAAAATCTGTGCCTTCTTTTGATGGGTAGAGGTAAAAAGAAAGCAGTTGGGGAAGGGGGCAGGGGAGGAAAGTGTATGTAGGATGTAATGATTAAATGTTAGCTTTGTGTCTTTTTTTTTTGGTTTACTAGGAGCTATGTACCATGGTAATACAAAAACATGAAGTGACCAATTATTCATGTGAAAAGAGGTTTCATGAATCACAGGAAAACAGTAAATCATACGGAAAAGTGCATTTCACACTCTTTTCAGGATATAACTATGACAACATGGAATCCCTGTAATACCTATGCGTATTCATTTTAGTAATATTTGGGAGTGGGTGAGAGAAGGGGTTCGGATAATAATGGAATGATTTGCAAGAAACTCTTTCTTCTCTTTTTCAGGAGCAAAAAAGCCTACTTCAGCTGACTGCTCCTGTATGGCTTATTGAAGTACGTGCCAAGTGTGTAAACGAAACCCTGGCAGAACTGGCGAGCCTGCAGGAAGGTCAAGCCCTGAAGCTTGTGTTGTTTGTTAGCAGAAGCTCTAGCGGAACACCAAGGGAATGGTGGGTGCAGTGCCACCAGTTAGCTGAAGATGAAATAGCTATTTAAGCAATATAGCATCTCTGTCTACAGGAGTGAGTTTTTGCTTCTTTGGTTTTATGTTGTAAAGGAGAATTTTTTTCCAAGTACAGGGGAGGAATCTACTTCGAATGGACAACTTTCATTGCATAGGTTGTTCCTTGCTTGAGGGACTTGGTTTCAATCTCCTGCACTAAAAGTCCACTGGCAAAAACACCCTACCACACTTTTGGCCTGAT
The DNA here is from genome assembly GCA_013396935.1 of Baryphthengus martii. Classification (NCBI taxonomy): domain Eukaryota; kingdom Metazoa; phylum Chordata; class Aves; order Coraciiformes; family Momotidae; genus Baryphthengus; species Baryphthengus martii. The sequence continues at coordinate 54,626 of VWZK01004884.1, forward strand.
CTTGCAATTGGCTCTACCTGAGGGCAGATTTGTGCTAAAGTAGAGTCCATTTGGCTTCACTCAGTCCCTAAAATGGCACATATATCCACTAGCCCCAGAGGAGGCAGTAGGGAGCAAAAGCTGGCAAATAGCTCTGAGGTGGCAAGTAAATGTTTTTCCTTCTGCTTTTAATGAAATCACGTCAATCAAAAGCCATACATGGCTTCACTGCCCAGGGCTGCTTGGCTTCATGATTTGCTGCAGAAATCCATCATTTGTTTCACTCCATGTGTACATCTAGCTACTAACGACAGATAGCCTCACCAAATTGTGCAGTATCTATAGCAGTGTCAGAGCTGTTTGATTCTCAGGCACTTTGCCAGTTTAGTTTTGTGTTAGCCACTGAGATTGCTCAGTCTACCTGAAACACTGTTACAGAACGCGGTATCTGATGAGCACTACCTATTTGCCGCTTGGGAAGCAAGGCAGCAAATCCGATATGGCAGAGTTCATGATTCTGAAAGTGTCATTCTACTGACTTGATGAGAAAAAACAGATATCCCATAGCAAGGACTTTAATACTACCTTTCCATTAGCATCTAGGATCCATAAGAGCAAAGTTAGAATGGACATGGAATATGTAAGATTTGAACCCCATCACTCGACAAGAAGTGTTAAAGAGAAAAGGAACAATTTTAGTCTTAAATCAGGATGTCAAGACTCAGTAACACACAGTTTCTGGATCTGGGAGCTCCTCACAGTGACAAGTTCATATGCAGAGATAAAGGAATAGAGAACTACGTGTAGTAAGGATACTTGGAAAGCAGCCAAAGTGTCTTGCTTTCATCCTGTCTTCAGAGGCTGCACTTCTTTCTCATTCTCTGTGCATTGGATGGCCAGTCATGGTTTTGAACAGCAGGCATAAAGTTCCTCCTATCAGTGGAAATGAACTGAGAGTTCTCACTGATTTTGTTTTATAGTGGCTTTGCCCAGGATGAAATTTTTGTAGAAGGTGCTGGTGACAAGACTAGACAATCAGTCCCATGACATGACATCCTTTGAGCTGAGAGTGGATGATAAAAAAGGAGTGAGAAACGGGGTTGCCTTCTGCTGGAAGGGAGGACTCATGCTGCTAAAACACTCCTCACATCAGTGGTGCTGGCCACGACATCACGTCACAAACAGAGTGAGAAAGAGCCAAGATGCCCACCAGTCCCCATTTTACTTTTTGTTCTTTATCACCATTCATCAGGTGCCATGTCACATTTAATATTTTCCATCTGCTTTTGGTCAGTTTGGTCTGGTACTGCTCAACAGCAGAAACCTGTTGATTCTGGACTGCTAACTACTACTGGCTGGCACATGAAACTGTAGGGTGACTTAACTGTGGTGGAAGACAGACAGAATTGTTTCCAATGTACACCTAAGGAGGCCCTCAGTAAAGCAAACATTGATTTTGGAGAAGAGTTTTTTATTTTTTTTACCTGTCTGCTGCCAGCAGGCTGTAAATAGGATCCCTATATTTTTCCCTGTTGATACTAACCCACATTGGAGCTCATCAGCAACCCTGAAGCCAATAGAAGTTGCTGAGCATCGCTAGAAGCCACACACACCTCAGAACAGATGAGGTCCATACTCGTTGTCACAGACCTGTTAAAAGGAGTGAAGGCACCCCAGGCAATATTGCAGTCCATGGGTGGCCTGTGACTGCTGGTTCACTGGGTTCGTCTTGTCTTCATGGACTAAATCCCACTATTATAAATCATATAGGTATGAGTTTCTTCCTGGAGCAACTTGTTTGCTTTATTTGTTTGGAAAATTTCAGTAACTGCAGTCACCACAACTTCTTTTTCTGTTGCTGAACTTGCCATAACTGAGGCTCACTCAAGAATGCTTAGTCTTAACAGTGTGTGATTTCCCCTCATGATTTCTGAACCACACACTGAATAGATGTGCTGGTGAAGGGTGGTAAATGCATTTCCAGATAAACTAATGATATTTCAGAAATTACCCACTTCTCTAGACACAGAATGCAACGTATCTGAGGCACCCTCAGACTAAAAAAGACCTGGACATCCTGTCCCATTTTCCTCCTCCCCCAATTCTAAGATCAGTGAAACATTTAGAACAGAAAACAATCTATTTTTAGTACAATCACACAGTCACTCCGGGTATTATTTATATTTAAATTAAAACCAGCTTTTAGGCCTTCAGCTAACGCAGAATGCTAATGTTATTTAAGGAGGGGAAAATAAAAAATGGTTTAAAATAGCTAAATAATTAATTTGAACCTGGCATCACACACTGAGAGGAAACAACAGCACCCTGTGATGGCTACTCGCTTTGGAAAGTTGATGGAAAAAACAGTCAGATGCTTTTATATAAAAGTGGCTACCAGGGTATGGTTTACAGAAGTCACACGTATGCTTTGTGGCAAAGCAATAGTTAAAACATTGCTTGGGCTGAGTCAAATGCCCAGAGGTGCCTGTTTGGAACATTTGCCTTTGAGTCACTTTGTTTGAAATGTAATAAATGGCTGGTCAATCTGTTGTTAGAACCTCTGTAGTTGTTGCCCGGAATATTATTCCAAAATGTTTACTCCATGGAGGTGTCTCATGAGCGGTACCTCTTACTCATATCTGTCATTTTTTTTAGGAGGAGTAATTTGAACTTACTTTGTTTTTTTGCTCACATCTTGCAGATGTTCAGACAAACAGGGCTGTTTCCTTCAGTCACCCTGCCACTGCATATGCTTCCAAGGTGAATTCAGGTCTAGATTTAAAAGTGACTGAAGTGAGCAGAAAGACAAAGTCAGGTATATTCCCAGTAAAATAAATATTTCCAGTACAACCAAAGGTTCTGTGAAAAAGTGAAAGGATCAGTGTTTCTGCTGAATGATCACAAGAAGGGGTCAGTGAAAAGTCCAGATCTATTACAGGAGATGTTGTCATGGAAGTCAGTGAGTGAAGAGCCTTGACATAACAATTCCTGATATTCCCCAAATCCCAGATTCACGAGGTGTAAATACATTTTAGTGGAGTTTGGGAAAAGCAAAGGAGGCTCTGTGTGATCTATCACTTGCTAGATTGTTACAGAGACATCCACTGTGGTCCTTCAATAGCCAACATACTCCTGCCACAAACTCCATGCAGTCTGAAACCAAAGGGAAGCTGGAAGGAACATGGGGCTCTTGTGGTTGCCCTAAAACTTCAACGTGAATGCACCACTAAATCCTTTTGGTAAGTGATGATGAACTGGGGCTTGTGCTGGTGCAGAGTGCCTATTTGAACTGAGGAAGAGAATAGATGCAGCAGCATGGGAGATATCAAGACCTGGGATATTCTTTGCCATATCAAGACCTGGGATATTCTTTGCCATATACACAGGTAGGTATCATCCTGAGTTAGCTGACAGCTTCTGAGACTCAGATTCCTCCTGTAAAGATTAACATATATACTTCACTGCCTGCTGAACTGGCTTTAGGATTGAAGAGCTCGCTGTTTTATTCCTACCAGACCTCTGTTATTCCTGCCTTCAGAGTGAGGTTGGATTCATGATCTCTTCTTCAGTGTATGGCGTTTGGTCTGCTAGCTGTTTTGGGAACAGGATTGATGTGCAGGGGACTCTGAGGGAATGTACTATATTGCTATCCCTCATGTCATAAATAGCACTCAATTCTTCTGATTTCTTAGAAACGTCCTCGGCTTCATTCTTGCAAAGATGACCGTTATGGTAAGAGTGAAGGAGAATGTGATCTAAGCTTTCCTGCCCAAAGGCAGATGCTGATTCTGAGCAATGATATTGCAAAGACTTTTTCAAGACTATGTGCTATACCTGCAAAGAGACCATATAGGAAATCCTCTGTCTCCTCAATAGCATCCCACAAAATCTCATCTAGTTGGATTGAATTGGATCAGACCATTACCAGATTCATTTGTGCTTTCATTCACTTGCTGGCTTAAGCAGTTTTCATTGAGAGGTGATTTCAGGTTATCTTGCATATAGAATCGATCTGATAGTCATGCTTTCAGAGAAGCTTTCATTTACACATGATACCAGGAGTTGTTGTTGATTAACTGTCCTTTTCAGACACTACTGTACTGGGGGGTGGAGGAGAATATTTCCTTTCCCAGTGAAAATTACGTAAATTGCTCTAAGGAATTAATTTTTCTTGTGTCTTTTTAAAATGACATTTATTTATGTTGTTGACTAGGACTTCAATGTCTCAGATAATATAAAGAAGTGTGTCAAGATTTACAGGTGTAGCAGATGCCAATATCACACTTAACCTCGTCTGTCGGAGTTACAGGGTGGAATTGATGTGGGATATCAGCTGGTTCAGCTGTCAAATGCTCCCATGATGTTCATTTCGAAGCCTGTTAGAGTTATGAGCTGCCTGTATTACAGGAGATCATGAGTTAGTGTTGGTTTACGAGGGGACTCTGGAGAATAAACAGCAGGTCCTCACGTGTAAGTATCAGTGGGAAAATGCTGGGATCTCTTCCGCCATCTGCCCCGAGAGTAATGGGGTGCTGCAGTCTTGCTGGGAAGGGAAGATATGAGTCCCCTGGCAGTATCCCAGGGTCACACCATGAGGCCATACTTCCAGTACAGGACTACGAGCTTTCTCTGGTAGCTCTGAGGATAAATTCAGGAGTTATAGAGGAAGTGAAGAGTGTTCTTCACTGAGTGAAGAATTTGTGTGAAGTTTTGTGCTGTGGCAAGGGTGGACTTCAGAGATGAAGCACCCTGACATCCTGAAAAATTAATACCTGAAGTGAAAGAGTTATCTGCTTGGGAAGATGGAGTGGTTGAAATTGTCCTGTGCTGGAGGTACTGCTTAGAGGATGGATGCTTCCCAATCTCTTGATCAATGTCCCCCTGGCTCCTCCTAACCCCCCCCCCCCCCCCCCCCCCCCCCCCCCCGAAAAAGTAGANTTACCTCTTTTATCAAGCAAACAACAGAAAGTATGTCTGCTGCCGATTCTGTATTTTAGTAAGATGTCTAATAATTGACAGGAAGCAATTGTGACCTCATCTGGCAATATATAAAAGCTGGTTCTAAAAATGGTCTTTAAAACAGTGACATTTAATTGGTAGCTGCCAGAGAAGGACACACACAACCTTTAAGTGTAATCTGATTTTCAATGTGAAGGAATCTTGAGATGTTTTGACATATTTATGTTATGTAATGGAAGTGTTTAATAGGAAGTGAGAAATTAGATTTTTTTCTTAAAATCTCTGTTTATGTTCACATACCCAGACAAAATTTAACACTAGAGTAATGTCCTACTTCTCTTTTCCTTTCCATAGTTTTGTCCCATGTCTCTGTCATTTACATTCCAGTTAATTTAAGCTATTTGACTGTTGAAGTCAATTACCTCATTGTACTTTTTTGTGTGTGTAAAAGCAGTGGTATTATTGTAAATTACGGATTTATTAATGAAACATCTGAAGCTTCCAAGAGTCATTAGCAGGCAGAACGGAAAGACATATCCCACGCATGCTGCAGGATTACTTACCGGCTTGTGTACTTAGGGAAAAACGTCAGAAAATGTGGGCAGCATCATTTAAACATAAATATGACATTCTGAAAGAATATGCAATGGAGATAACAGCTTGGTGTTCAGCTGAGCTATACTCAAGGATGAGCTTGGGGTGTTACAGTGGGAAGAAGATGTCTCTTCTTCATCGTTTTATCCCCCCAGACTTAGCTGGTACTTATTTGAACATAGAGTTTAGGTGACATTTACAGCAGCTTAAATAAATCACAGAATAACAGAATGGTAGGAGTTGGAAGGGACCATCTACTCCAACCTTCTCTGCCAAAGCAGGTACGCCTAGGGCAGGCCACACAGGAATAAGTCCAGGTTGGTTTTGAAAAATCTCTAGAGGAGACATCACAGCCTCTCTGGGCAACTTATTCTAATTCTCCATCACCCTCAAGTAAGGAAGTTTTTCCTCATGTTCAGGTGGAACTCCCTGTGTTCCTGTTTGTGCCCGTTGCCCTCGTCCTATCACTCGGCACCACTGAAAACAGACTGACCCCATCTTCTTGACACCCACCCTTCAGATATTTATTAATATTGATAAGATACCCTCTCAGCCTTCTCTTCTCCAGGATAAACAGCCGCATGACTCAGTGATGCATCAGCGCCGGCTATGTCACAGCAGGCAGAACACTGGTGCTGGCCCATCCCACAGGGCAGTTGGTGACACAGCCAGCCCCAGATGGGCATACACCGAGGGCTGTGCCAGGCAGGAGAGGGCACACTGGATCTTCCTTCTTCCTTTGTTGCTTCTCCTCTGCATCACCAAGACACCCAGAGAGGGATGGGACCAGACCATGGCATGCTCCTGACCTCTCCCTTCAGGGATAAGTATCCTGCCTCCAGCCCATCACAGTCATGCAGGGACCTGGAAGCTACTCCAAGCTGTGGGCAGAGGGAGCTCCCCATCCTTTTACCCTGGACAACTGTGGGGCAGGCCCCACAGGAGCTCCTGGCACCATCAGTGGCCATGCAGTGGCCACAACACTGGTGGTGGCCAGTGTCACTGGGGGGTGGCTGGCACGCTTGGCCTAGCAGGAGTGTCTCTGGACCACCACAGAGACGTGGGATGGGGAGCCTTGGCAGGAGGCTGGGACAGTCCCAGGCAGGGACACAGGGGAGGGCTGAGGGGATGGAAGGTGCCTGATTTGGTTGTCCATTCTCCCCTCTCAGATGCAGCACTGCAGACAGAACGAACCAGACCAAAGCATCCACAAATCGGCTGGAAAGCCCTGGCCATTCTACAGGGACAAGAACCCAAGGATAAGGAACGACAAACACAGTCCCAGTCTGTACTGCATTGAGAACCTACAGGAAGCTGGAATCTCCCTTGCACCAGAGAACAAGGGGATTTCTCCATTACCCACCATTTCCAAAGCCCACTCACCCCCCATCTCCAAACCCAGTCAGAGACCTACAAGCAGCTGGAAGCAACCCACAGCCATAAACAAAGGGACCTCTACACCACTTTCCATCTCCACATCATATTGGGATCCATTGTGGATCCTCACACAACTCACCTTGTCCATTCATCAGCATGGACCTACAAGTAACTGGATATGCCCCACAGCCATAAACAAAGGGACCTCCACAGCATCCTTGACCTCTGCAACACATTGGGATCCATTGTGGATCTCCACACCACTCTCCTTCTCCATCGATCATTATGGGCCTACATGAAACTTGAAGCTACCCTCAGCCAAGGACAAAGTTTTCCCTGCACTACTCTTGTTCTCTCTACCCCATCATTTACCTACAGGCAGCTCCTGACAGCCATCAAGAAGGCATCTCCACACCACCTACTACCTCTCTAGTCCACCTATTCCATACACCATCACTCTCCCGTAGGTAGGTAGAAACTCCTCACAGCTATGGTCTAAAATACCCTCCCCACCACCCTCCACCTCTGCACCCCTCCAGAGACCCCTCCAGAGACCCACCAGCAGCTGAAGTATCCCCACAGCCATGAACAGAGTAACTGTCCCAACATACACCTCAAGGACATCAAGCTCCTCCAGATAAAGCTGCTGATTCATGAACGCATGGAATGGTTCTTCCAGTTCTTGCCGTCTTTTTTGATACTCTCTTGGGGTTGCTCCTTCCTCTCCTTGTGTCCTTATGTGTATGACTCTTTCAACATATGTGTGTGTGTAGACACGTGTGACACACACAGGCACAAATACACACCTAGAACGTGCCCCTAGGCCTCCGTGGGAGAGCTGCACAGAAGAACTCGGGTGGCTGGAAGGCTTCCCAGGAGCCAGCTGCACACGCCGGCAGACAAGCTCAAGCAGGGACACTGAGAGCCAATTGCCCAGGACCCTGTCCAGATAGCTCCTGAAGGTCTCCAAGGACGGAAACTCCAGCATCTCCCTGGGCAATCTGTGCCAGAGCTCAGTCACCCCCNGTGTCTACAACTTCTCTGGGCAACCCACTCCAGTGTTTCACCACCCTCATAGTAAAGAACTTCTCCCTAATGTCTAATCCAAATCTACACTGCTGTAGTTTAAAATCATTGCCCCTTGTTCTATCACCACAAGCCCTTGTAAAAACTCCCTTTCCAACTTTCTTGTAGGCCCGTTCAGATACTGGAAGGCCACTATAAGGTCTCCCAGAGCCTTCTCTTCTCCCAGCTGAACAGACCCGACTCCCTCAGCATGTCCTCATAGGAGAGGTGCTCCAGCCCTCTGATCACCTTTGTGGCCCTCCTCTGGATCCTCTTCAACAGATTCACATCCTTCTTGTGTTGGTGGCTTCAGAGCTTGATGCAGTACTCCAGGTGGGGTCTCACAAGAGCAGAGTAGAGGGGCAGAATCACTTCCCTTGACTTGTTGGCCATATGTTAATATCCTTCTTGTACTGTGGATCCCCAAAGTGGACACAGTAGTTCCAATATAGTCTTACAAGTGCCAAATAAAGGAAAACAATTTATCTGAACCTCCTGGCTACATTTCTCCTAATAAAACCCAGGATGCTGCTGGCTTTCTTTGCATTAAGGGTGCAGTTCTTCTGCATGTTCAACCTGCTGTCTGCTATGACCCCCAGAGGTTTTTCTGTAGAGCTACTTCAGCACATTAGCCGCCAGTTCGTATCACTTCATAAAGCTGTTCCACTCGAGATGCAAGACCTTGTGCTTATTCTTGCCGAAACTCATCAGCTTCATGTCAGTCCATTTCTTCAGCCTGTTCCTGATATTCCAGTCTCTCTGAATGGCGGTATTTCCCTCTAGGATGTGGTTTTACCAGTTTGGTGTCATCTGCAAACTTGCTGAGCGTACATTTCATCCCATCATCCAGGCCACTAATGACGACACTAACCAATGTGATTCCAGTACTGGTGCGTTAGAAATGGGCCTAGTTACTGGCCACCAGCTGGACTTTGCAACACAATTCTTGGAGCCTGACAATCCAGACAATTTTTCAACCCACTGATCCAGCCCACTTGGATTTCTCACCAATGATGATGATTAAGACACTACAGGAGACCGTGTCAAAGGCCTTATGAAAATCAAAGCATTCAATGTCCCTCTCCCTCCCTTTGACCACAATGTCAAGCACCTCATCACAGAAAACAATGAAGTTGGGCAGGCATCATCTTCACTTGGTAAATCTAAGCTAGCTCCCTCTAGTCACCTTCTCATCCTTTATGTGTTCAGAAGTGGCTTCTAAGAGCATTTGCTATAATTTCTTCCCCAAGACTGAGCTTATCATGGCCATTTACAAGATCCCTGGATCCTTCTTACCCTTCTCGGGACTGGTGTAACACCTGCCTTTTTTCAGGCATTAGGAATCTTCCCCAGTTGCCACAACCTTTCAAATTAGTCCCTCAATAACATCAGCCAGCTCCTTTAGCACCCTCAGATGCCCTCAACTGGTGTGATGGTCTTTCAGCTCCAGCTGAGCTTTGGTGTTTGACCTGATGGCATTCCTACTCATGGAGCTCATGCAGACATGGCTTGTAATCTTACCATTCTGCCATTTGCTGTTTACAGGTTTTTCTGTTTACATTCCCAGCGCAATCAAGCCACACTGAGTCTCCAGAAACAGATGAAAAAAAAGCCCGTTGTGATTCAATTAATTCAGAGGTGATTAAATGGCAGCCCATTTAAAACTGCATATTAGTTTTACTCGGTTTAGTCTCATCCTCTCCACCTCCAGGATTTGAACCTACTAATGAATCAAGCCACATGGAGAACTTTTATCTTTATGACTGATGGCAAGCAGTAATGTACAGATCCTAACTGATATTGTCAGTGCTTTCACTTACATGAAAACTATGGCTTTACTAGTTTGGCTCTTGAACCACCCAGATAACGCCTGAAGTGGGCCTGCGCATACAGAAGCTTTAACAAAATCCATCTTGTGGCTTACAGTCCATAATCCAGTGTCCTTTGCAGACTGATTCTGACTTGGTCAAACAAAGAGATTTTCCCCATTGTGACGGAAGCCTTGCTTTGAAACAACTCAGTAAGGCTTCAGAAATGGAGATGGATTGACACGCTCTTTCTCAGAGGGAGTGAACTGCTTGACAGACCAAGGAACTGGCTTGGATTTGAGGAGGAAAGGATATTATGATGTGTCAGTAAGGCAAAGGAGACCCCAGGCAGTTCTCATTTAGGCTCAGCTGTTAATCAAAAATTCTGGGGGAAATCCAAGCCTCCAGAGCTTGAACAGAGACAGAAAAGGCTGTTTCATATTACACAATCACATAAAGCTCTGCTAAATGGGAAATCCAACCAGAAAAGGGCTTTTCTCCCTATCCAGCTTATAGCTTGTGCTGGAGCAGTAAGAAGCCTAGAGTGCTGGGCACTCTTCTGGAGTAGTTTAAATGTTAGCCTGCAGTGTGAGTATAGAGACAGAAATACTCTGTGGGTATTGTGCTTGAAAACCGTTTTATATGGTAGTCACTTTCTAATGACTTTCTATCAGTCCTACTCAGGCTAATTGTCACTTAAGACCCCTCGATACCCGTAGGCCTCATCCAAAACCCACCAAAGATATTGTAAAGATTGTCTTTGGCTTTATCTTTCAATTCAGCCTACAAAACAACCTGACATCTGCAGTACATATTCAGGCCTTAGTGACCCTTTTTTCCTACGGTTCCGGAACACCGTTCCAACATCTGGGAACCCTCCCTTTCCTGGTGTTTTCTATTTGACATACAGTTCTAAATAGATTAAAAAGCATAACATGCAGGCCAATTGTATCTTCACTTGCTGGATTAGTTCAGGTTCTGCTGCAGATCAGAACACTCAACAATTCTTGCCAGGCCCTACCCTCGTGCTGAGAAACTGGGACAGACTGAGTAGGAAGGCATGGTTGAGTTTTATAGTCAAAGGGAACAGTGTTGGATATTGCAGTGAGCAGAGAAAGAAACAGAGATATCATTATCTTTCAAAGGGTAATTTGCAGCTTATCTCTTCAAGCAAATAAGAAAAAAAGATCTGTTGCTGAGACAATGCACCTGACACCAAAAAAAGGGTCAAGGTGGTTTGCCTAGCATAAACATTGCATGCAATTTTGGACTTTCATCCTTTTTACTCAGCATTCCAGCAACTCTAAGAATAGGAAACCACCACTTTTGTCCACATAACCTGACCGCAGATGCTCACAGCAGGGATTGTCAGTCAGTGGCAAATGCTGCCTCCTTATATAACAGCAGTGGTGAAAGGGAAAAAGGAGGAGTCTAAACCACTTGGACAAGGCTGGACTGAACCTCACAGACTGGAAGTGACCATCTAAACATAGAATTTCCACTCTGAGAAGAAGTTGGGAGGCTGAAGGTGTTGTCAATAGCAGCAGGGAGGGGGCAAAGCGAGGAAGATGCAAAAAGAATGTTTCCGCAGCCCAAACACTGAAGTGGTTAAGTCTGAGGGAAATTGAAATACAATTGCAAGGCAAGTTTAAAGCCTTGGGAGAGAAGAATACCTGTATAGCCTTTTCCTTTATTAATACTGTGGTCTGTGTGCTATGAGCCTTTTGGTGAAGGGAGCCTGGCTTGTTTTTTTGGATCCAATGGTACTCACAAGTCTTAAGAGGGAAATGGCTTACAGGTTGGAAAATGGGATCACTATCATGAAATCATGAACAACCCCAAAATATTTGGTCCTTAAGTTTCCATTCATGGTCTCTAAGACAGCACTCAGTCCACAGCAAAAAAAGATCTGAAGTGTGGCTTACCACAAACACTCCTTGAAATACCAACTAGCAGTCTGGCACTTTCTCTAGCTTACTTCTCATGTCTCCAAGCCACTCATCTATCTGCTGATCATGTTAGGCATGAACAGTACCCAGAACTCTCTCCATCTGGATTCTTGCATATGATTTTTAGAAAGGCTCCAACACAGACTCTGCTTCTTTTCTTTGTTTTTGTTTCTGCTTTGCTATTTTTTCCATGTCCAGATTCAGACCTTGGATGTAACTGTGGTTGCCTTTCTCACAATGACACTCTCACAATTAATCCCTAAACTTCAGAAGCATTAGTGCCTGGTTTAGGATACATCAAGATCTCAGCCTTGGAATATTTACATGCAAAACTGTTAAGAAGGGAGCAGAGAACTCCCTGTCGTAAATTTCTCTTTGTGCAGAAATTTGCACAGAGTGCCAAGCCAGAATCAAATTAGTTTCTTTAAGACTTAGATTTTCCCATGTTTTCTGTTGCTGAAAGGTCATGATGTTTTTTAAAGATCTCTGCTGTTCCTGGGTTAGTTTCTTCTTCTGCAGCAACCTGTAGGGAAGCCATAATGCAGTGTTTATGATAACATCCCTTTCGTGCTGTGGAAAGAATTTTCATGTCATGAATTCCACCTTATGACAGGAAAGATGGGCTTGAACTGGAATCTCACAATCATACAACTCCAGACTAGGTGGAATTCATATCCCCAGATGAACTTACATTTTAGATGCCAAAATTCTGTTTCCAACCCCTATCTTCCAGTCTTTGAGGAAGTTTAGATCTGGGATTCTCTTGATCAAATGCCTTTCTAATGTTGGTTTCAATGCCACAATGAATGGGAAGGAGAATGTAGAAAACAGGGGTAAATGAAATTCGTAAATGGAAAAAGTGGTAAGAAAATATATTAAATAACAGTCAACAGTGAAGAAGCTAGTTTTCTATCTGTCCAATCTGCCCAAGCACTTTCCTCTGCAAAGTTCACTAGTAAGAATTTGCTTTCTGTGTAGGCTGTCATTTTACCTACCTAATCGGGTCATTCTTAGTGGCATAGGTTTTAAGAGCTCACCATGCCATTTTTAAGGCTCAAAAAAACACCTGTGAGTTAAGGAAGGGCTGTAACATCTCCCCTTTACAGATGAGAAAACCACAGTGTGGAGAAATGAAATGGCAGACCTAAGGTAACACTAGAAGTCTGTGACAGAGGAGGAATTGAATCTGCCAATTTCTCTGTACAGATGTCTGAATAATGATGGCAACATTTATTGCTAAATGCTTTTCATATGGTACATCCAACATTCGTCTCGAGAGGTAGGTGACCTAGTTGCAGTTCTTTCATTTTAGGAGCCATTTGGCAAGATTCAGACTTCTTAGTATTTCTCATCATCCAGAATCTGTTTTGGTTTCTTTTGGTTGTGGTTTCTTTTGGTTGGTTGGTTGTATTTTTGGTATTGTTTTTTGTTGTTTTTTTTTTTTTTTTTGTTTGGGTTTGTTGGGCTTTTTTCCTCAGAAAAATGTACTTAGCAAGACCCAGCAGATCAATGAATAACATACCTACAGTCACACTTACTCTTCTGGGTACTTCACGCCTCTTCTTGCACAGTCTTTCATTAAAGTCCCTGGTCAAGTTCATTACCCAATCATTACTCCAGAAAGTCAAGTGCTGGAATGACTTAGATTAGATTTTAATCTACTGACTGAGCTTCCCAAGGAAATGTGTTGTATTGAAAAATAAAACAACAGCAAAAGGTTTCATTTCATGTTCAATGGATATCTTCTTGTCCCTGTATTCTGAAAACAGACTAACATTATTTTTGACTCTTCAATTTTTGACTGTACCTGTATGCCTATCCTATCTTTACAGATTTTCTTGCTAGATCAGCCTCTCTCACAGTCCACCTAGGAGCTGGTCCTACATCCTTCATCTCCCCTGTTGCATTTTGCTTAGAGACATGCACACACACAGAGAAAGGCTTCTCTGATAGACATCTCCTCGAGATGTCTCCTCTTGCTCCTGTCAAGAGAGGCATGCACGCACAGCTCTCAAGCCATTTCATTCACTGCCTAATCCATCTTGCAGCATTTATTAGCAATCACATACTGACATGCATACCCTCACTGGCTGCATTTGCCAGCAGTACAAATACACAGGTTCTCTGACCTGGGCCCTCTCTGACCCATGGTCTCTTCTTAGTAGTTGCCACTAGGACCTCCATAGACACACAGAGAGCCTGTCACCCAGAAGCAGCATTTATCAGGAAGACAGGACAGACAGATCAGGCAAAAGGCATAGCCAGACAAGTGTACTGACAAGAAGCAGTCTACACGTCATCAACTCCTTCTGCCACGTTTTCTCCCTAGTTTCCACACTTCTTCCTTCCCAAACCACCTTGATCTCTCCTTTTCTTGATTTTCATTTCCTCCACTAAACATCCGTAGAAATTTTGTACAATCCCAAAATGCACTTCCCCTTCATCCTGTAAAGTGTTCCATACCCCCGTGCTGTGATCACCTCAGTCTTTGAGGTGACGTGGAGAGATGTTCCACATGATTCACCTTAATGGGTGTCATTGATGGACTATAGGGCTGATGCTCCCCTTTGGCAGCCATGGAAGGGGCCAGTGCGAGGGCTCAGTTCTCTGGTTAGGTCTTGGGGGTGCCTCCACCTGCCATTATGCCTCTCTGCTCCTTCACTTGTGTGGAGATGAGCCACTGATGGGCTTATGACTCCTGGGATAGCAGCCATATCAGAGTATTAGCTGAGTTCCCCTACCTGCCTTTGCCTCTTTGTGCCCCTTTTATCACATAAGCCAAAAACAGGAATAAAACATTTTTAGTGTTTCCACTTGCTTTCAAGGAGTTAATGGCTCTAACATGTGAAATAAATACTTTCCTAACTTTATATCCTGCTCTGTCTCTCAAGCAGCTTTGTCTCTGTCCAGTGTTATGGAGGCCATCATGACGTACATAGCTAAACTGCTGATAACTTGTGCCTGGGAAAGGCCATTACAGACAGACATGGCACTGTCTCTCCTCTGATGTTTCTCTCCTAAACCTAAACGATGGGTCTCCAGCCCAGACACTATCAGCAGCATTATTCCATGTCTCTGAATTCGTTATTCACAACATGGTGATACAGCTGGGACAGGGCAAAGTGTGTGTGCGCTGTTTGTACTTCAGTCATTTTCCAGATGGATGCGCTGCTTCAAGGTCAAAGATATACGTCTAGATTCTTGTTCTAACAGCATTGCACATCTTTCTCACAATGAAAATATGTTTTGGTATACATTTTTCTTTTATCCCATCTAAAATCTTTTGTATTTCTGGAATGGGACACTGGCACCCTGTTCTTTATCTCAAACTTGATTCGCCCAATGTGCCTGCACTGTAGTGAAGTTTTCTAACTCCTGCATATCGAAGGTTGTTAGAAGAGGGGTTAATTTTCCATCACACTAACATTGCAATGACTTTCATGTTGCTTTAACTTTAAATTTTTCCGTTCCCTGTTTTGTTTTTCTGAAAGATGTGATTCAAATAGGACTCAAATGACCTTTTTTTTAATTAGGATATTTTTTTCTGTAAAATATCACACACATTTCTAGTTTATTCAACTGTTTTCAGAAAAGTAGGTGATATATTCTGGTGTCCCTGGCATGTTACACAAGTTTCAGATCTGAGTACAAAGACTCCATTTTGCAAAAATAAATGCATTCTCTTTCAACTCACGTCCGTAGGATATCCCAAATGTACAGTACTGTGTTTACTGTGCACTAATATAATATGTAGCTGTGCAACCCATGAACATATTAGTAAAGCAGTAATGCTTACAACACATCATTGATGCATTAATTAACTTCATTAGAGTTGGCCTCTGGAATGATTGTGAGTGCTTCCTTGTACAGAATGTTCCTTGCCTGCCTTTGGCAAGGGAGGCCAGCCAGAGGAACTTGCTGTTTATTTTTGAACCAATGTAAAAGTAGACCAGGAGCAGACACCTCCTGCTGCAGGCTAGACCTGACAAAGAGGTCATCTTTGTTGCACATGGCTAAGGAATCACATACCCTGCTGAAGATCAGGGCTATTTTTAGAAACAGGCTAGAACTCTTCATTCTTGAAATTGTTTTAATTTCCATCTGAAGAGTCAGATCGCATGGCTAGGGAAAAGAAAAAAAAAAAAAAAGTCTTGTAGGCTGCAGGGCCAGTGTGAGCCGCAAGCCTGTGTAAAAAGAAACCTGATGAAATTGCTTCTTGTGGTGCTGACAGAATTTTGTCCCAGCAGCACCAATGTGCTAATCACTGCAGCCTGACAAAGAGCCATTGCCCAAGAGCAGCCCATAATGATCATGTAAATTTTACTTAAGTATATATGATTACAAGAAATTGCCCAGAATTTTAACAGACATCGTGCTGCCCTGTTTACAGAACAGTATAGATTTACTGGCTCCATTTTTCTCCTGTAAAGGAAAGCCTTAGGGCTTGGGAGGGAGGAGGTGGGGGAAAGGAAATGTTTTGGCTTCACAGTATATAACCGCCTACGCAATGATTTTAATGTACATTAAAACCTCATTCAGGTCTGTCACAGATACAGTGAGTTTAAACAATCAGTCAATCCAGTGGGGCACTTTCCTCATCTAACTCTTCCACATCTTTTAGTCTGCAGATGCATTTCATTGGACAGCCATATCTCTTCTGGAGACACAAGAACTCTGGTCCTGTTTTCCACAACAATCAAACTGAGTTTTTCAGAGGTTTTAAAAACTGCATGGGAAAATTAGTAACTACTCTGACTTACATAGTGCAGGCTACACACAGCATCTCCCTCAGAAATTTCTACCTCAAGCCTAGAGCTCCAGCTGACTGATCCTATGTGTCTGGATTGAATTTCAAGTTCTCAGCTGAGAGGTGAAGCACCATAATATCAATGGCTGATTTGTTACCCTGTTAAAAAAGCAAGCTCCTCGTCTGGATTATGTCTAAATGAAGATTCTAGTCAATGAATCTTATTTTCATCTTCTTCTGCTAGATTAGAAAGCTATCTATTATTTGAAATTACCTTCAGACCGTGATATTTCCAAACCAGCCTCACTCTGTGAGACAGTATTTATAATCTCAGGTCATTCTCATAGCTGTTTCTAAACACTTGCCAGTTTTTTCTACGTTCTTTTGGCAGGGTACACATAAAACTGGACAGATGACTCCCCAAAAGCTCTCCCTGGTGCCAGATAGAAGAGTAATATTCCTTTTCTTTTTCTATTCAGTAGTGGCCTTCTTTTGTAACCAAAAACTTTATCTACAAAGACAGTCTCAACATCTCACCAGAACTCACAAATGATAATTTGCTAGAATCCCCATGTTTTTCAGAGCTACTAATTTGCAGTACTCACTTGCCTATTTTAAAGTCATGATCTCCATTCTTTGTTCATAGCTTTTAAAATGCGCATATCTGAAGTAAACCCCCTTTATCATATGATATGTGTTAATTTGTATCCAGGTTAATATGACGTCTTTCTGGTATCACTAGCAGTTCCAATAGCTTTTAATGTGCACATTTTTTAATTTTGCTACCAGTCTTTAAGATGTCTGATAAAGACACTGAATAGCATTCCTCCAGGAAAAGAAGCCTATGGGATAAAAGGAGAAACAGTACTGTATGATGATGCTTTTTTTTTACAAAAATGACTTTAATAATCCTTGATGTATTTAACATAAGCTACACTGATGTTCACGTATGTTAGTATTATTCATTCATTTTTCAGATGAAAAACCAAGCCATACAGGACTGTATTGAACACATTATAGAGTGCTAAAACCATTATGTCTACAGAACAACCTCAAACCATCAATACTGCAGTCTTGATCAGAAAGGAAATAAAGAGAAAACAAACACAAGGCTTTTAAGACAGTATATCTTTCATCTGGATGTTACAATTTCTTCATTTCTTTCACGTTGCATAGCAGCCTTTCTGTGATTTTGCCTAAGATCAGTGTCAGGCTCATCAGAAGGTCAGTCTGAAGTAGCACTGAACTGGGTTACCCTGGCACAGCCTGGAGGGAGATGGTCCTCATCAGAAGTCCAAATCATTTTATGACTTTAATGGGACATCTCAGCCATCACTTTCACGGACACAAGGTTGATGTAGTTAAAAATAAAATTCAGACGATCTGTATGTCATCATCTACTATTTTAAGCAGGGTTCCTGTTTAGTCTTTGCTCAACGACATGAGCTCAGCTCTTGCCCTGCCAGAAGGGAATCCTAAGGCTGTAGAATGTTTTGGGGTCAACAGCTTGACTCGCGAGTTCATCAGAAGCAGTGTGGATAGCCCAGTGGCTCCAGTACTGCTCAAAGGCAAGGCTCTGCATCAGCCCAGTAGAGCAGTTGTGAAAGTAAAAAAATGTAAGCAATGTCAAAAAAAAAGCTGGAAAAAGCTCTGTAGGAGAGTAGAATGATTGCAAATTGCACAACTACTAGCATAGAACAATGTGATTATTCTACAGTTACACACTCAGTGTGGAAAAAAGTATGATTTTTTTTCATATCTCTAGAATTTAAACTGGAATAATCACATTCTTCCTCAGTATATTTCTGCAGAAGTTTCCTCAAAGATTAATTTGGTATTAGATCCCTTCAAACATACACTGACTTTCAAAGCAGGAATTAGACTCCTAGTGTCACAGAATACAAATTGGTTTTTGGTGTTGCAACAGTCAGGCTTTTGCATTGCTGATGCAGTTATTAATTAGGTTTGTCATTTCCTTTACATTTGCAGACTTTGCTTATTCTTTTGCTACATGTGCACATGCTGGTGCATGAAACTTGGGTGCTCATAGCCTGGTTCTCCTGCATCATATGTGTACCAGTGTAACACTGATCATTTGACTGGAAGGATTTCTAAATAAGAGAGAAACTCTAACTCAAAGGAGAAGCAGATCTTTTAGTTTCCTGGTTTTATTTTAATAGATAGTGTGAAGATAAAACTCAGAAATATCCAGGTGCTGTTGTGCTAGACATTAGACTGTATAATGGTAAAATATTCCTTCCTTAATCACACAGGTGAAAAAAAGATTCTGAAAAGAAAATTATCCTAAATGGATACTGTAAAAAAAAAGATTATGTTAGGTGAAAGCTGACCTAAGGATAAAAAAAATATGGGAAATTGAAAAATTGGAAATTGAAAGGAAATTAGAGGCAACTGCTTCCTTTCATTTGTCGAAAAGAATTCTTTTACATCAGGCAGCAGAACCAGTTGGGCACCGATGTCCTGGTAAAAAGATGCCACACCTCATCTATTTACAAGTTTTGTTGATCTTTCTCTGTATTGACAAGTGTCAAACAGGAATTTCTGGAGAAGAGAAAGGTTATACAACAGAGTGTCATTTCAAGGAAGATTTTTTACTTCGTATTTATCAGTTTCCTTCATTAGCTGACTAAAGAAAAATTGTAACTAAGTGATTCAAAAGATTTTATTTTTGTGACGAATTTTAGCTGCACATGGATTCACGAAGTGACATTTATGTGAAGGAAAATGTCTCCTGCATTCTTTAAAGTTTTTAGAAACTCCTTCATAGTCTTTTTTTTTTTTTTTTTTTTGAAATCTCAGGCAATATGTGCAGATGAAGATGTGATTGGGGAAAATGAAAACAAAGAAATAGTAAAGATGTTTTAACTGCTTTGTCTTAGGAAAAGCTTTTTAACTGACATACACATAAATATCTAAGAAATAATGTTTGGGTTTTCTCTTGTGTCAAAGTCGTGTATCTATTGTAAGCTCCTCTACAGTTGGTGAAGGGAGACAGGGGCTGCTGGAAAGTGATTCATTACACTTATTTTAGAAACCTCTCTCAGGAGGACTGAATCAGCATCTAGAGGGATCCAATTCTCCCCTTTGATTAGAGAGATCATAGAGACAAAATGACTCATTTATTTATACCCAATAGAAGATTTGTTGCCAAATGTGAGTTATTTGTGGTGATTAAACCCGTTTGTTTTGTTTTTTCTGTCTTTCCTCTTCATTAATTTGATACCAACTACTCTTCCCTTGCATTGACCAAGGTCATTCACAGGCACAAAAGACGCTGCAACTGGCTTCTTGTGTGTTGTTTTGGAAGGTACAACAATTATACTCCTAAAATAAAAGAAACAGGATTTATAAGCCAGAATACACAAGGGAAATCCACTTTCCTTGAAAGGCTTGGCTGCTGTTTAAGTTGCCTCTTGACACAGTTACATAAAAGACCTACTTTATTTTTCCACTTTCTGAGTCAGAAGAGCTTTGGAGAAAATTCACAATGGCCCTCTCTACTAAATGTATGGAGCTGGAATTCCCCTGAAACTTAAATACATCCAGAAATTTAAATTCTAACATAAGATTTGTTTTGCAAGAAGAAAAAAAAGTGGCTAAGATAGTAGCTAAGGATTCAGGAGAGGTAGATTCATTTCTTTGCTCTGCCACAGACTTCCTACATGACTTTGGGAAAGTCATTTAATCTCTGAATATCGGTTTTCTGTGGTGAAATTATCTGGATGTCTGCGAAAATAAACATATTAAGACGGATGCTCTGAAATCAGAGTCCATATGTCTGCTGAAGAAAAGCAGAGTTTCTAATCAATTGCTATTTCCGTATTCGTATACAAATATTTGCTTTATAACAAATCCATTTAAAAGGATGACTCTCCCAAACGGCCAATGCCATGGCAAAGATTAAAATCTCCCTTAAACAGTGCTCCCTGCACACCAATAATTCTAGTAGCCATGGGTCAGTAGAATGAAACAAAACATATCGCAACCCCTCCCTCTCCCTCACCTTCTCTCCAACAGAGACGACCCACTTATCTCACCTGTATCCTGTGAGCAATATCCCATCACATTGAAAATCTTTCTTGAAAGATGGTTGTTGCAATAAATCCAAGAGACAGACAAATGCTAACTAGTCTAAATCAAAATGACTAAAGATTTCTCAAGCAAAATAGTCATTGCATAATGCTGTAACACCACTTCCCTTTCTTCAGGGCCAATGAAGCTCGCAGTCAGGAACTTACACTGATTTCAGCAGCTTGGGGATGTAACAGAAAGATAATGTCTCTCATGTGGGGAAACAGGGCTGAATAGGATCTGATTAACTCATTATGCTGAACAGAAACCCTTGGATATAGCTCTACTGAAATGTTCCTTTAGTTTTCACTGTCTTTCAATTCATATATGATGTGGACTCACTATATTTGAACTATTTGTATGGCATTTGAATATTTCACATCAGTAAGCTCTCTCTAGCAGAACATGCAATTATTTTATTTTATTTGTGTTTTCAGAAGAAAAAAATACTGACTCTATCAGTTGGATTTTTCTTTTTCCAAATATTAATAAAGCATTACCCTCTACAGAAAAAATTGAAGACAATGCTTCAAGGTGAAATCAAGATGGGCTTATTTGGGGCAGTAAATGTTAATGTAAATCGAACCTATGCTTTTCCAAACCTAAAGTCCATTTCTTTAAAATTAACTCCCTTCATACAAAAAGAGTTATCTCACTTTTTCAGGTGATTGATTTTATTGAACAAGTAGGATCATGAACCCAGGGCCAAGGCTGCTGATGAACAGACAACCTAACATACAAATCCCTTCCGATATGACTTCCTACCTCAGACTGAAAACTCAAGCTTGTCAAGTGACCTGGATTATGTGACTGAAGCTTTCACACTTTTTGTTTCAAGTTTCAGTTAAACCTGAAGGTTGAACTACTTCTGTGTCTCTTTTTCTAACATAGGATTATTCTCCTTTTCAATAGAAGGCAGAGGTGGGGGATCATAAAGGGAAGACCCGGAATGATTTGGGCCCTGATGGAAAAGCTGCTCTGCAACGACCTTTGAATATACCAAGAGAATCAGCACTAAGGATAAAGTGAATCTCGGCTCAGGAAAATGTGTAGAATCGAAGGGTGCACCCTCAAGGTGACTGTCAGCTGGCTAGAGGATGGCAAGAGTGGGACAGGGTTGATGAAACATCAGGGAGTGTGTATCTCCACACAGAGGGATCAGGGTCTGAACAGGCAGCACAGTGGAAAGAACTGCTACTGGGCTGAGGATACACTGCATTTGCAGCAGTAGACCTAATTTCCGAGCCATTTATTTCCAAATCAAATGTGGTTTTGAACAACTGTTTCAACCAAAATGGACCATTCCACTTCCAATAGAATTTGAGTAAACTTAGAGTTAAGATACTTGTCCAAAACCTGGCACAGATTCTGTGTACAGTCTATGGCACATCATATATTCATTTTATGCTAGCTTGTAAATGGGCATTAGTTATGTTCTCCCACTTTAGAGAGGTGTAATAGGCTAAATCTGTAAAATTAGGAGTTCAGAGGAGTAACTAGATTAAACATAATTAAATTAACTAATATTACTGAATACCAAGAGAAAAAGCATCACAGCGCTATGAACCATTAATTATGACATGGTGTCGCAAGACAAGAAACCAAAGTTCTAGTAACTGGGGAATTAACAGTTTGTGTCCCCCAGGTTAGAGGCTACAGAGTGCGAGAAAAGTCTTCAGCTGACAAATAGAAAGACCTGAAACAAATGTAATGTTTCTTTAAATGTCTAACTTTGTTGACCTAATCCTGTAATTTATTAGGCATGGGAGAATCGATCTGGATACAGAAAGGATTGACCTTCCCATAATTTCCAGTGAATCCAAAGCCCTTTCACAGAATTCTGGTTAACTGTTTCCCCTCTTATTTTAATTTCCCACGCCTCTTGTCTTCCAGGCTATGCTTGTGACCGGAAGCCAAAATGCCATGAGAAAAAGCTCTTCCTGTGGTAATTTTAACACTGCCAAGCATAAGGCCTACAAACCACACAGGAAAGCTTGTTCACATACAATTCACTGCCCAAAAATATCCAAAAAGTTTGGGACAAGAATCCAACTTTTAAACATTAATGCAAACCAAACTTCTCAAATATTTCAGAGTCAGCCCTTTAAGTAGTTTTTATTCAGAAATAAAAAGCACTTCCATTAACCATTTTAAATGTTTATTTGGGATGTCAAACTCATGAATCAAATAATTTATTATATATATTCATCTGCTTAGTGTAGTTCAGAACATTAAGTATTTTAAGTGGCATATTCTTATCTGTCGTGCACAGGGCTGTGGTAAATTAGTGAAGTTCCTTGATGCCAGTGAGATCCTGCATATTTACACAATCTGAGGACTTTTCCTGCATGAGCTCCATTCAGTCTCAAACCAAATCCTCTATTCACCAGCATTGCCTCTACAGTAATGTCATATCTTCCTTTCCAGATAATCCAAGTTGCTTTTCAAGTTCACTTGGTCATTTAAGAATGGATGTACTAGAGGTCTTCTGAGACAGTCTGGCAAGGTCCTAGTCTCCAACACTGGCCATAAAGAGATGTAAAACTGTATCCAAGCCAATATCCAATTGTACTATACTTTCTCCAAATGCTCTCCCTGTCTTAAGTTAGTTCCTAGGTCTGATGCACTTTATCCAGTTAGTTACAGAGTTCTCCTCTGTATGGTTGTCCAGTCTTCTTCTGAACCCATGAACTCTGAGTTCATTTGAATTTTTTGCATCAATGATCCTCTTTGACAAGGAGTTCCACATGTCTATCACTCCTAGAATGAGGACTAGCACAGAAAGCAGTACTGATTCTCTACATCAATGGACTACAGTGAGTTGCTCAAGCCCGTTGTCTATTCTTGAGGCTTCCTGTACATTTGCAGCCATATTCAAAGATGTGAGTATCTAAGGGACCGGCTAAACAACATTCACTTTAAAGAATGTACTTACTGCAGGTACATTTTAATTACCTTTAAATAGTATGCATAATGCTAACAGAGCAGCTGCAATGGTAAGAAACAATGGCAAGGATTGTAGCACAGGCTAGGAAAAGTAAAAACAACCGACCGAACCAAACCAACAAATTAACTTTGTTTAAATAATGTGCTGATAGCTCATGGGGGACTCTGGTGTCCCAGGACTACATGACTAGATGTTCTCAAGCCAAGTAATCACAGCTAGCTTACAGCTGTATCAGAAGTAATTCTGGTAGCACCTGCTCAGCAGTTCTGCTCTGAAATATCTTGTTTAAGTCAGTGATAGAGTTTTCCTGGAATGCCCTCAAAGCCAGCAAATCAATCATCAGATGAACTAGAGAACATAATTAAATTAATTGTATCCTAGTTCAAGTGCAAAGCCCCCTGCTTTTGTCTTTCTTCTGTAACAGTATTTCTGTATTGAAAACAAAAGGATAGAAAGTCCGTAAGTTTGTCTCCTCCTTTGTAGAGAAGCACTGGGTAGTGCTGTTCAGGAGGACTTCTTCCCCATTACCTTGCACAGGATGATGTCAGCCTCTATATTTTTTTTTGTCTTTTAAAGACCTAGAAAATGTACCCTCAACCTCAAGTATTCCTATCCCTTAGTTCATTCTTCAGTTGCATCAATACAAAGCATTTCCCTTTCACACAGATTTACCCAATTTCTGTGAAGATGATGTACTTTGACTTGTCACATTTGCACTGATTCCCAGTTTTAGGCAGCTTGTAGCTAGTCCAAGATGCTGACTAGTTTAGGAAAGCTGCTCAGAACATTGCTGAGCTATGCCCCTTCCTCTACTGGGAATGGCATGCCCCTTCCCCTCTCTCCTCCATTTTCCCCTTGATATTGTTTTACCAAAGGGTTTCCAGCTTTAGGGTCATGGAGTTCTTATTTCAATTGCAGCTGTAGGGATTTAGTTTTCATTTCCTACTTCTCTGTGATCACGCTTCTCATCCAACCCCAAAGTCAGTTCTTGGGAATGCACAGAACTTTGACTCCAATTTATTCCTTAATTAATGCATTTTTTCTGTTTCAACTTTTTCAAGATTTTCACCATTATTTAAAAGTCATATATCACATTCACTATTCATATTGCTGGACTCCTAATTTCCAGCGTGCTATGAGCCTTTGACAGAGAAAGCATATGACATATTTGATATCTGCAATACTGCTAAAGACTTTTGCCTTCCACTTTCCCTTCTCTCCACTACCATCTTATGCCAGGTTTTGGTGTGTATGTGTGTGGTACTACTGATATAGGACTGCTGAAATAGGAAGAATAAAAATGCATTTAAAAAATATTGGATTCATTATATTACTGAAAGCATTGGCATTGGTTTTTCATGAAGAGTCTACCCAATTGGAGTCGATGTGAAATCAGTATCTGGAAGCATATAGCAGAGAACATCTTATCCAATTAAAGGCAAGCTGTGATGCAGCCAAGATGTCAGGGTGAGTATACCTAACTGCGACCTGTAAAGACCTGTAGCCATAGACTAGGACATGTGTCTGTAGATAAGAAGAGTGAGATACCACTGGCCAAAGGCAACAACAACAAAAATTTTGCTTTTCCATAGACCATGCTCTCAAAGTGTCATATTTGCAGTTTGAAAATGAAAGAAACCAAAAATATTTGATATAGTAAAAGAATAAGCGTCCTAGATCAACTTTTGTTTCTTCGGTAGTTACTGGAAAAGCAATGTTCTTGGGAGACCGTGATGTTGAAGAGCCTTTTCAGGCAGGCTTTCTGGATTCTTCAATGAGAAAAACAACCTAGTTAGTATTACAGTCTGTGAGTTAGATTAGAAAGGGAGGCAAATCCCCATTTGCTGTTTTTCACGATCTCTGTATGCCTTTAAAACAACTGACAACACCATGCTCACAAGTGCCATGCTGAAATAGTGGTCGAGGACCAAATAAGGAGGGGAATGGTGCCACCTGCTGAATTACTAGTCCTGCTCCTTGCCTCATCTTGACTCATCTGTTTCATGAATGTCAAACACTAGCCTAGTCCAACTGTGTTGCAGGTCTCTTAAAAAGTTCCCTGTGCCACACTTGAATGCTTGAAACAGAAGAAACCCCATAATTTCTAAGAACTACACTCCACAGAGCGCAGGGAATGGGGAGAGGTCATCAGCAGAGCCAGGTATCTGTCACATTTATTCAAACAGAGCAATCAAAGTTTTCTGTCTCTAGTCTCTCCGTAGCTGTCACTACTAGTAGTCTGTGAGCACTGTGGAGTGCATTTCACGTTGTAACACCCTCTGCAATAACAAAGGCTTATGTTCCTGTTTGAGGCTCTTGAGACCTGGCCTGAAGTTCCAGCCACCGCCTCACTCTTCTAAGACCTCCATGCCAGCTGTCAGCTTCCTTCAGGGAAGAGGCCTGCTAAGTAATCAAGGACTATGTCAAAAACCAAAGCTAAGCCTGCCTGGCCCTGCTACTCATTGCTATATGTATTTTATAATTTTTTTTTTATTTCTCGGATTCATAGTCAACAGGGGTTTAAGAGTGAGGGATAAGGTAGAAGTGTTAATTGCTGTAGCAATGACAGGTCCTTCCTGCTTTTTGTTTTGTTTCAGCTTTTATTTTAACACTGCTCGAGGCTTTCTTTTTTAATCTACTTTCTAAAATGTCTAATGCTGAGAGATGTATTTGTCCATAATAATGAACACATGGTTCATGCCACCCAAGTATTATATAACCATGCATTTCACAGGGACATATTGTTTTAGATAAGTGATTCGCCTTTTCTTTTTCCCCTCCAGTTTGAGGGAGTTTTCTAAATCAAATACCCATGTCCCCAACAGTTTCTGCTTATGGCCACATGCACTAAAAGAAGGCTACATACCTAAAAGCATTTCTGGCTATATGTCCTCTAACTGCATCATTGTGAAAGCTCCATTTGAAGTTACTTGTCTTACTAATATTTAATTATAGTGAGTCACCATCTGTGACACCTTTGATTCTGAAAAAATGCCACATTTTTCCTTCTCTGTCCATAGACTACTTCCCAGTGTTGCAAAAGAAGTTATCCAGCATTACATCTTATTTTCTAGTAAATTATTCTGGACTGATGCAGGAAAAATGATTCATAAAATGAGAGGTAATCCAGATAGGCAAGTGAATTAAACTAATCAGATTATTTCATATTTGCTGCCCTGTAAATGTAAAATCAGGCCCTTGAAACAAAGACTTGGATTTGATCAGTTCAGTAGTTTGTGTGTTTCTTGCACAAATCCTCAAGTATTTAATGGATCATCCTCTGAAAGCAATTATAGCCTTTAAAACACTTCACATTTTGTTAAGGTCTTATCAGCCAAAGTATTGATTTTTGTCATTATAAGTAGTGGAAAACGATCATAATTTGTAAATGGCAATGTGCATTCTGTCCCACAGTAACATGAAGCCCCTTCACCCAACTAAGAAGAAAAATCTGTGCTTCGATAAAATGAATAGCCTTGGTAAATTCAGCATGCATGGAATGGTTAAAAGTGGGGAGAAGCTTTACTTTTCTGGATTGTCAGGTCTGTTTTGAGAAGATGTTAAGAAGGTATCGTTCTAAATTACTTGGCAGCTGTCAAAAGTATTCTTGAATAATTTGGACTGGCATCTAAAATGGAGTGTTTCATACTGTGTAGGTAACCGTGGAAAAATAAATGAAAACCTTGACAGTGATACCACAGAGTGTATCTCCAAGCCCACATCAGAGGAGAGAAAGAACTGCTAAGGTGGGAAAAAAATCCACTATGGATGTTGCTGACTGTGATTTTTGTCATGTGTTCGAATGGTTTAGAGCTGTAGAACAAGGCTGCAGTTGTCAGGGTATGAGGTCCTGCTGCTTCAGAGGTGTCAAATTATTACTCCTCAGCTGGAAGAAACAAGGCCACAGTGCCAGAAGCCTGTAGACTTTGGCCCGTGTCTTATCCACTGCTGGCACATGTTCTTTGTTGTTCTTAAA
>VWZK01004884.1:82155-130571 GCA_013396935.1 Baryphthengus martii
AAAAAAAAAAAAAAAAAAAAAAAAAGTTTACATTCTAACTTAAAGAGAGGAGATTGTTGTTGATGTTGCTAAAATCAAAATGGTGAAAACTGAATAGGATCACACAAGTCATGAGACTGGCTATGAGGTAAGGAACTTGTCACCTCCAGGCTGACTAGCTTTAATATTGTTTAGGTGAGAACAACTGGTGGGGTTGGCCTACCATCTTTGAAATGTCTCCATTCAGGTCATCAGTAATATGTACTGAAACAAGAGATATCTTGCACAAATGTCATCCCTGCTCTGTCTGTTCTGTAGATAAGAGAAGGACTTGGCTATTCGGTTCAGCAAGATGTCTATTCAAATGGAAGGACCTTTTCTTACCTCAGTACTGGAATTTTCACTGTTTTAAACTTACGATGAAAGGGAGATTTCTGCACTGAATTTTTTCATTCATGAGTCAGCCTCTGAGGTCATCTAGTTGCATAGTAATAACTACATTAATAACACCTATTTAAATAATTTTGAGTCATCCTCAAAAATCCATAGGCAGATGAAACTCTTATGAAATGAATCCACTGATAAAGCACTTTTCACTTTATGGTCTGGGCAATTTAGCTCATTGCCTAACCTAACTTCAAATCAATAAGAGGTCAAATAAATAAAATTTTATGTGTCCAACTCATTCAGTGTCATCAAGAAAAGCTTTTACGAACTTTCTGGTTTTTAGTGGATGGACCCTAGCTGGCAGGTAAGCCCTCACCAAGGCGCTTTCTCACTCCTCCACAGCAGGATGGGGGAGAGAATCAGAAGGGCAAAAATGAGAAAAAAACCTCATGGATTGAGGGAAAAGCAGTTTAATAAGTGAATGGGGGAAAAAAAACGTGGAAAAGGAAGCAAGTGGTGTACCACTAGCCAAATGATGCTCAGCCAGCCTTGGAGCAACAGTTGCTTTGGAAAAACGCTCTCCCAGTTTTATTGCTGAAAATGATATACAGTATGAGCTACCCCTTTGGTCAATTTGGGTCACCTGTTTTGGCCATGTTGCTTCCCAGGTTCTTGCCCACCCCTCACCCTTCTCACTGTCAGTGTAGAGTGAGAAAGAGAGATGGCCCTTGAGGCTGTGCAAGGGCTGTTCAGCCACAGCTAAAACACCGGTGTGTTATCAACACTGTTTTGGTCACCAATATAAACCACAGCACTACGGGCTGTTAGGAAGAAAATTAGCTCCATCCTAACCAGACTCAGTATGCATTTCTAAAAATATGTCCAGAGATCACCTGAGGGGACCCTAAATGAGTGCCAGACTTATGGCATTGCTCACTCTTACTGGGCTTTCAGCATGAAGACCTTCCCAAAGAAGGAGTTTGAGAGTTTCACACTTTGACTTCTTGCTTTAACCTGGAAACTCAGAGAAATCATAGTGATTTGGAGTCTGACTTTTGGGCTAAGGTTCAGGCCTATACTTTTATTAAGCAAACTGATGCAGTCATCCTCAGCTACACTGAATAAAACAAGATGGCTTTCTTTTAACTAAATCCAAATGCCATTAGACAGCAGCCTCTCTCTGTAACCTGTGCCATCCCATCTTTTGTGGCACATATTCAATTTTTTAAAGTTGCTTTGTCACACCAGCTTCAGGAAGGGAACTGTGCACAGCAGTGCATTGGTTTTACTGTAGGGAAAGCAAATTAATTTAAAACTCCTTTGAGGTAGGTCTGCTAGAGTCATGAAGCTAAAAGCATTTTATTATAGCGAAATTTTTGAGGCTTTTCCATAAGTTTTACTCAGTGTGCCGTGTTCCAGCTCTTACAGTCCTAGAATTGTCCAAGAGAGGCATTATTCCAGGAGTGAAGATAAGGGGATTTTTCCTGTACTGATGTCATTTGAGCCAAAATTTTACTTGCCGTCCTAGACTTGTCTTTGAAAGGGTTTCAGTGAGTGGGAATTTCTCTCCATTTATTGTATCTCTTTTCTCCAGTTTCCATTCTTAAGGAGATCTGGGGTTGAAAACAGGTGTTTAGGTTATACTTCCAACTTCCAAATTCAGGCTCCCTGTTTCTGATACCTATGAATTCATTCTTCCTCACTCAGGAAATTCTTTGCTGCTTCCACTCATCAGCCCCTGCCTGAAAACTGGCCAGAGAGACCCCAAGTGTTCTCATTATTGGCATTCCACAGCTACGAGACAGACAAGTCCATTTGTAAGGAAAGGGAGATTTTTCACATTTTGTCCTTTTACAGGCTGCCTGTGCTAGCACCATATCATGCTCAGAATAAGCTATAAATCTGGAGGGGAAGACATTTTTAGGTGATAACCAACTGCATTTTGTATTTTCTCAGAAACACTTTATTATTTAAAAAAAAAAAAATGAGTTTAAGAAATGCAGATAAGTGGAGGCAGTGTTTCACTTGAAGATACACAGAGCATAGCTTCTACAGCTCCAAGTGACAGACTTATGGCTACTAAAGTGACATTAATTAATAAAAAAAAAACACAGACAGGGTAAGGCTTATTAAAAGTTACATCTTCCACTGTCTAAACATGAATTTAATATGAGTCAATGGTGTTTTCACAGCTTGTTTTGTAGCTTGACTATAGTGGTGGTCCGTTAAGGAAAGATATAAACAATTGCCATGCCCTCTTGGTTGCAAAAAGAAGGTCTGCTTTGTGTCATGCTTTGACTCTGTGGCCAAGGAAAGAGACCCATTACAGTGTGTTCTATGAGCAGGAACATCCAGCTATGCAGCCTTGAATATCCGCTGATTCTTTTGTCTATTAAAGTATGATTAATTTAGAAAATCTCTAAAGAAATTATTTATTGAGGTTACAGCAAAGACTTTTTTTTTTTTTTTTTTTTTTAGATATACACAACTGAAAAATCAGTTCTGAAACAACACACTTCTGAATTCATTATTCACATTTGGACAACTCTGACTTGTTGCCATACTGAATTGGATAGTAGTTGAGCAAAGGATTAGGTCATTAAAAAAATTATTCTGTTTCTCAAAAGCAATCATACCAAAAGCAGGAGCAGGGGAGGTTGAGAAGCATGCTTCCAGGAATAACCTGCATGTTTCCAAGTATATAAGTATAAATTTTGAAGCTGCATCCTGATGGTTGTAGAATGAGAGTCAGTTTCCTAGGATATCATGTAAGATAATCCAAACTGCACACTTAAAAGTGTTGACTTCAGTTCTCTAAGCATCCACTTCAAAAAAGAGGTTGCTTGGAAGAAATAGGTGCCAATACCACCAGGTTTGTCTCAACCTTTCATTTTTTAGAGAGAGAGAAAGTGAGAGAAAAGTAATCCATTCAGCTGGCCACATAATCTAAATAATATTTTTTTTTTACTTAAGTACAGAGAACAAATATCCAGTACTGATCTATACAAGGATTAAAAATCTTGGTACACCAACAACTTTGCCACAGTGTCTGATCAAATATCTTGCCCACTAATAAGGATAATCTGTCATCTCTTTGTTCACTTTGTTTGCTTACTTGTTGCCCTTCTACCCCCGAAGCTGTTTCATTTCAATAAACAAGTAATTATTGCATAGTTGCTGGTTGGAATAAGGAATCCTTTTGTCTGGGAACCTTGTAGCTCCCAGTAACAAGGATATCAATCCCAGACTTGAGTATCCAAGCCACTTCACGGCAAATACAACTTGTGATACATAGTACTTGACGACTGCAGGTAGTGAGGCAGAATGCTCTGGTTAACAGATAGCCAGAAAGTTTTCTTTGCCTTCCAGATTATAAGGTTTTATATTCACATTTGTTTAGCCAAGTGACTCAGTTACATCTACTGTTCCTCCAGGCCAGGCACATTTTGAAGAGAAACTCAGCGCTCAATGGATTTCACTTTCATATTCTATGCACCTACTTGCTTCAGCATGCACTATTGTAATTACATACACATGTATGCTTGCTTTCTTTCCCACAATCAGCTAGCTCTAGGCATTCACCAAGAGGTGCAGATTCCCTACAGGCATTTGTGGCATTTTAGTAATGCAAGTTCCAGTCTGCAGAAGATGTGGTGTCCCGTCCCAACATAACATATTTACATATGATAAGATACAGACACTCTTTCTTATTCTCAGTACAGCCAAATATAAATATAAAAAATAAAATCAGGAGTTCATACTTCCAGAATCATAGGATAAACTGAGATTTAAAAAATATTTTGCCATGCCTTTATTTGTCTTTTGGCTCTTTGACACTTAGTATTAATACCTTCTAACTGTGGATGGGAGCAGGGATTGGAATGCAATAATCACAAAATCTCTCCCACGGTTGCAGCAGCTGAAGTACATTAAAAAATCAGGCAGCCACAAGTTAAAAATACGAACACTAAGGCCTATTTACCCATGCCTATGACACAAGATTAACATGTGTAAAACCTAGCAACATAATCACCTCATTTCGATTCTTAAAATCTTTTTGTCTGTCAACACATTATACTGAGAAATCAGGTAGAATCTGTATTCATATAATTTAGTGGGCTCAGGATTATACTGCTTTGGAAATCCATGCCTCAGTTTGAAGAGCCAGCACATGGTATTAGCCACTTAGATTCAGTAGCACTTTTTCAAAAGAAAGCAAAGCCCCGAAACTTTTTTTTTTTTTTTTGCAGCAGTGTAAGTAGCAAGTTATTGTGGCCTTCCCAGTTTGCACAGTATGCTACACAATGGCGTTCCCATATCAGTTAGCCCTTTTTTATAGCACACAATCAAAATACTACCACTGCTTATGCTGTTATTATCATTACAATAAATGGAAAAGTATTATATTGTGAATTGCATCACCTAGCTGTTCAATACTAAGCTTTTTAATGTAAGTATCAGTAATTCAGGTTTATTTAATTGTTTAATTTCTTTGTTTGTTTGTTTGTTTAAAGAAATAAAAATATTGGCTGCATTAAAGCGTAAATTTTCAGCTAATTGTTTTTACAATCCTTTCTGGTTTATTTCTTTATCCTGTCAAATGGAGGGATTGGAACTGAATCAAGATTCCAAGTAAATAACAGCAGTGCTCCAGCCTCCTAGGTATCCTGGTTGGTAGCAGAGCTGTTAGAGGCTTGCCATGTCTGACGAATAAAGCTGTGAATTTTATAATAAAGCGTATGCAATAGGCTTTCTGTTTCGTAGTTTGCTTCTTTGCCAATCACCCTTCTGTGAAAATTGTTAAACAAAGCAAACACAAGCAGTTATAGTATTTGCATCTACCTTGTATCTAATATTCCACTTACCACCAGCTCCTATTTTTAAGAATGCATTAGGTATTTCCTGATGAGAAAACATCTTCCTTATTTCCAAGGTATCTAAATAATACGTAGCAACATGAATATACATACATAGCTTGATAGCATCCTCCTGGAGAAACTCGCTGCTCATAGCTTGGGTGCACTCTTCACTGGGTGAAAAATTGGGTGCATGGCCAGGCCAAAAGAGTGGTGGTGAGTTGAGCCCTATCCAGTTGGCAGCCAGTCCCAAGTGTTGTTCCCCAGGGCTCAGGACTGGGGCCTGTTCTGTTTAATATCTTTATCAGTGATCTGGAAGAGGGGATCAAGGGTGCCCAAGTTTGCAGAGGACACCAAGTTGGGCTTCGCAGTGTCAAGTTAATGGTTGAACTCAATGGTCTTAAAAGTCCTTTCCAACCCAAAAGATTCTATGATTCTATGATAATGCTGTTCACAATCAGAATGTTTGCATATTTGAATCAGAACCATGACTTAGAAAATGAATTAACATTGAACTAATTCTTAAATTATTTACCCCTCAAAACAAAATGTAGCTGTTTCCTTGAGGATCCTTCTCATTAGATTGGTCTTACTGTTAAATTATAAATAACCAGTTAACATTTAATGCATAGAACATATTCAGTTTCCTCAATCAACATAATAGTGATTTATAGCAATGAGTAAGAATATTGAGCATCTTTAAAAGTGGTGGGACTTAAAACATCAGTAATCAAGACACTATGATGGGAATAAGAATTATATCTTAATAATTACTTGGGTTTATATTTAGGAAATAAGAGCAAAAGAGGATAAAGTAGTCAGTATGTGGTAATTCTTTATAGTAAATGCTATATAAATAAGACCTACAAATTTCAAAAATAAATTTGAAGGATTTGGAATCTAAACCCTGTAGAAAACATTGAAAAAAATCAGGCAGAATATCTCAAGAAAATGTAAACTACTATAGTAATTAAGTGTTTAAATACTAGCTTTCCTGTCCACATTGACTGCAAATTCATGTTTGCCATCACTTTTGTTAAGAAGATCCATCAAAGTCATATTAAGACTATGGCTATAGGCATTTTTAATGCAGGAAACTGCACTGT
This sequence comes from Baryphthengus martii, assembly GCA_013396935.1. Lineage (NCBI taxonomy): Eukaryota > Metazoa > Chordata > Aves > Coraciiformes > Momotidae > Baryphthengus > Baryphthengus martii. The sequence continues at coordinate 88,484 of VWZK01004884.1, forward strand.
AGCACAGTGAAAACATTTCTTTAACTTTGTTCAGTTTTTACATTTAAAGTCACACTATTTATATTGTTCATCCTTCACTGTAGTATACAATTTTTTTTTTTTTCCTAGCAAATAATTTGCTGTTCATGAAAAACCAAGTCACATTAGGATGATTTGGAAAGTGAGGGGACACTGTAAGTAAAGAAGGGAGGGAATTACTTCATCATTGAATAAGCATATTGTACTGGTCTGAGTATTTTGCTTCTGTCTAGCAGACAGTTTTGAAAGACATAATATTTTTTCAATATCCTAAAATAAGTATATTTCAGCATGATCAGTATCCTATATTAAAGAAAAAAAAACCTTCAGCAAGCTCCTCCCCCCTTGAAAAAGTAAGAATTGAAAGGAAGCTTCTGTGTATAGTCCAGATGCCAGCTTTTCTTGTTTATGTTTTAGTGTCTTTGATTTCAGTTCCAGTCTCATTAGTATCTCTTCACAAGGCTCTTGTTACTTAAAGTGTAACAAGGAACACATCAACCTGCCTGCTTCACTAACTATAGTAGACAATGTGCAATCAATGACATAGGCAATCAGATATTTTCTTTTGGTGCCAGGTATTAAGTATAGACTATCTATTTGTAGTCACTCAATGCTGACTTCTCCACACCAACAATCTCTGTATTTATTTCATATGGATACTGGAATATTTCACGTGTATAGTGGAAAGTATGTAAAGAACCTGGAATTCCTAAGTGCCTACAAATTACAATTATACTTTATATGTTAAGATAGCCGAGATATCAATAATTGCCTCAAAGAAGCAGGGTTTGAAATTCCATATAAGTAGAGTCTCACAATATTTACTACCAAAGCTGAGCAAAATATTTTGTCTATAAGCACACTCAATATTTGAAGATAGGAAAGAGTTGATGGGCTTTGATAAATCTTAGCATTAATGAGTACACAATTTTTTGTATATTTTCCTCTGGTTCTGGTAAGCATCTGCAAAATCAGATTTCTTGGATTTAAAGTGGAGATGATTTATACTTTCCTAATTCTGCTGTATTACACCCACTGATATCACAGGCTCTCATAATATTTGTAAATAAATTAGCTTCTGTCTCTTCCACTTTTGACCACTGCGTGAGACAGCGTTCCCTTGGCATTGCAGTTTTCCTCTTCTTGCTGGAAAATGACTGGAAAAATACACAAAAAGTGAAAAAAAGGATATGGTTGTTTCTTATTGCTGCAGATTGGTAAATGTTTGGGGGGAAACCAGAGGTTTCTCTGTGAACTGGAAGAGACATCCTGAAAATGTGTCAAAATCAGCTAAATGGTTTGCAGTTCTTAGTGCACTATTAACATTCCTATGAAGGGAGGTGGCCTGCATTCATTACAGCAAAGGTAACTAAAACCTGGTTTGCTTCACTAGAAACTACATATACCACAGTGAAGCCTTTCTATTTCTGAACACAACACGTGAGGCTGAAGAGCTGTTCTAATGTGGATTCTGAATATACTTACTTTTCTGACTGATAGAATAACTCTTCCTGTTGCCCCATTACCTGATGCAAAAACAAAACAAAGCTACCCACCCCCTACCCCCTCTCCCCGCATCGTTTTCTCTATTTGCCAGTGAAAGGGAGATAGTGTTCCCCGTGAGCTGTAGGTCAAGGAATGTGTTTCCTTAGCTCGGTAAACAAAGCAGCAGAAAAGCAAAAGAGCCCTCACTTCCAGTGGAGCTGAACTTCCTCTCTACCTGGGACTACTTATCCTATGACAGATAATCGTTAGCATCTTCATGTGAGTCTGTTGCTCCATTTTCAATCACATTCCAAAATTTATTTTTTAAACATGTTACAGTCCCACTTCAGTTCCACTGTACTTTTTAGAAGTAAATATGAACCCAAATTTAAAGCTTAAACAAATATATTTTTTTTCAAGAAGAACAAGAATCTCATTGTCTAGGTTAGGAGACACACCCAAAGCCATTTTTTTGATCCTTAATTGAAAAACTAAGCCTCCAGTGGCCAAAACATACACTGAAATGTTAAAGACATTGGGGGACTGGCATCTTCAGAAACCTGGCAGTGGTTACTCCAGCCATGTTTTGGTTTTTTTTTCTGAAAGCCTGCTTTTGATTTGTTTCCATAGTAAGGAACAAATAGCTGTAGCATCATAATGATTTGAGATGTGTTTCTAGCTAACATGCTTCTGGTAGCCTTATAAATTTGTTATGGAAGCACATATTAAAGCAAATTGAAACTGTCTGACAGGATATCCAGCATGACTTTCATAGGTGTTAGAAAACATGCTCCTAACCACCTCCAGAAGTAAAATTGCTCCAGCACTTCTCTCCCACTCTAGAGCTGTAGTCTTGCAACATTTCCATCATGCCTGCTCTTCGCTACACTTTTTCAGGAAAGTATGTGGATGAATTCCATGAGTTTTCATCTGGTAACACCCAGGCAGAGCATCCTGGCTGACTGGAGATGGCTCTACGGGAGGCTGAGAGGAAGAGAGAAACATGGAGTTGTGGGAGGGATTAACTGCCCTCCCAAGAAGCAACCAACCTAATGAATAACTGTGAAATACTCTGCTGCCTGGAAAATTAATATTTGGAAATACCCAACAGAAAATCAACAGTCTCTCTCTCTCCTCTAAGAGCAGTAATATCTCATTCCCAGGCTTGTAGTCATGCCAGCTCAGAGTTCAGATCCATAAATTTTTATGTTCAAAATACACATTTTTTACACCTTAATTCAGCTCTTTCTTAGAATGAGTTGTACTTCCCCCCAAAAAAATTTAACCAACACATGGAGAGTTCATGGATCACTGTATGTCAGCACACATCAGAACAGGGTCAAGCAAATGCAAAGCAGTTGAAGTCTGCCTAAGCAACTCTGGGAAGAATATCATTTAAACCAGGTCTCTCGTATGCTGTGCACTATTAATTGATGCATCTGAGTCCAGTTTCAAGATTGTGTTTGGTTTTCAGCACTTGCTGAAATTAACAACATATTTTTTTCAGTGTCTGCTTTTAGAAGTAATAACACTTGATGTTTATGGTTACTACCAAGGATTGGTACGCAGAAAGGGTCTTGCTTATACTTTCTCCTATAGAAATCAAGGTCACTGCTAGATGTTGTGTACCACGTTGGAGTGCCGCAAATGATACGGTCATAAGTGAAAAAGTTGCACTTGTAGGGAGGAATGGACAGCACAGGTGACCTAAACATGACCAATGAGGTATTCCATCTCATTCCATATATCTCATACTCATTACGAAGCTGAGGGATCACAAGGGTCAAGCTCTCTTCTTCAATGGCCGACATCTGAGGAGGACTCTATCTGTTCTGCTTTCAACCTTGATCTGTGTGTTCTTGAATGCAGTTCCTGAATCCAGCTCCTGAATCTCTTTCCCATCTCCCATTGAGTTCAGTCTATGACTTCTCCAGTGCGTGCCCCAGTGTCAGTGGTGATGTGACTATCATTAGGGGAGTTCAGTATTTGGTTTTTATATATTTGCATATATTTCATTATTTTCGTATTAATACTATTGTCTTTTTCTTTTTATTGCTACTGTTTCGTTAAAGCTGTTTTAGTTTGTTTCCAACCCATAAGTCTCTCTCCCTTATTCCCTCTCTCTTCCTCTTCTGGGAAGGGAGAGGAGTTAATGAAGAGCATCTGTCATTTGTTCAGTTAACAGCCCAGTTAACCCGTGAAACTGCTCCCTGCTAAAAATTGAAATTTGATCTTTGTTGTCCAATTTTAATTGAATGCATGAGTCACATAACATTGTTTGGTCTCAAATAGATTTGAACTGAATGAGCATTCTGAATTCATTCAGCCTGTCTGAATTAGGAGTTTATTTCTTATGAATACTCTTCTAGAATTCCTCAAAATTTATTGAGGACATTCCTTGCAGAAAATTGTGTTCATATGGATACTCGTGAAAGGACACTACTTCCTTCAATTGTCAGTTACCACATTGTTTGATTACAATCCACAGAATCACAGAATTGTCACGGTTGGAAAAGACCTCTAAGATCACCATGTCCAGCTGTCCACCCCCCCCCAAAAAAAAACAAAACAAAAAAAAAACAAAAAACACACACAAAAATCCCCTCACCATCCCACTAGAGCAGAATCCAGAAGATTCTGCTCCCTACTACTGTACAAAATTAGACAATGACAAGATTCTTGCCCCAAAGATGTTACCCTCTCTGATACATGTCTGTCAATCCGTTTTATTGTTTTTAGACCACAGGAATTCTGAGTCTTTACAATCACACTGTCATAACAGAACAAGGAATCTGTCCAAGAAAGTTAGAAGTAAAGATCTCTGCCTGTATAGAATATGGGAGACACCACTCTTATTTACTGAAGTGCTTATCTTAATAGGATGTTGGCTGGAATAACTACAGAAGAAAAAAAAATGCTTCTTAAAAAAAACATTCCAACAATTTCTGAGCCATTCTGGTTTAGGAGTCTTTTTTTTCAAATAATTATTCCATTTTAGAAGTATATCAATTATTTTGTGATGCAAATGTCTTTCATTTCAAAATGGCATCTACTTTATGATATTCTGGTATTCTAGAATAATTTATGTCACAATAGTTGACTAATATTTCTCTGTAAATAAAGCTTCTTTGTTTATGTCAGAACTCAGCTTTAAGACTTTAAATCATTCAATTTTTCCTCTTTCCATAAATAATCTGTAATTTCAGATCATCAGTGAAAACATTCCTTGAAGAGCGGTGTTGTGGATTATAGCATTGGGAATTTGAGCAACAAGGAGAGGGTCAAATTCTACAATCAGTTCTTCATACCTTAACTTAATTTGTTTCCATGGAAGAAATATGTGAGAAATTGATTAAAAGACTCGGTCCTAATGACCTAATTATCTTTACTCATCTAAAATACTCGATGCAGCCAGAAAGGTGGTTGGCTACAATATTGTGTGTTAGCTTCCCATGAAATACCAAAGGTCAAAATGAAAATGACATGAGTATTGCTGTAGCATGGTTTCTTGGATGCATTTCAGGGTTGAGTTTTTTTCATCATTTTTTATTATTATCTCTTTCTTCATTTTGCCTGGATTAGAAAATTACAGCACATCCAGCACTGAAGATAATTTCACCGCAAGCATAGGCAAAGACAAGGCATAATCGATATTTATCCCAGAGCACAGTTGTAAATATGTTATATTCTCACCAATACTTTCATCTAAGCAGCAGGCTACTGACAGCTGTATTCATTTTGATGCCAATAGTGAGGAGCACTATTGTCTACTCTAGACAATGATATTATTAGAATCTTTCTAACACTCTTCTCAAATTCAGATTTAATTTCACAACTTGAAACCTTTAATTATGGTTTACTATAATGACATAAAGCCAATAACATTTTAATAAAACAACTTTTAAGAGAAAGTCCTGACAATCCATTTCTAAGACTTACCATATTCTTTACAAATTCATGAAAACTATCTGAGGAATGTGCTGAAATGCATGAAAAGATTGATAGGCACTCTAAGACAAGGCTGATCCTCCTCTCATTAAGATTAAAATGTAGATTGGTTTTGGTATTTTGGGAGCCTGATTGACACAATTGACAATTGTATTATGACCGTGAGAAGGAATAAGTTATCTTGGCACCCACCAGGAGTGGCTCAGAACTGCTTATTTTGCAAGAAAAGACAAAAAGGTTTAATAAAGATGCTGAGGCAGAGAGGTGAGTGTGATCTGGGATGTAATAACCTCAAGTCAAATTACAGAACGCAGCACGGCACAATCTCAGTCCCTGCTTGGAACTCTTTAGAAAGCAGAGTAAAACATAAACAGAGACGAAGAACCAAAAATATCACTTTAACATCAGTAAATGCTCCATCTTTTGTCTAAAGTCAGCATCAGGAATGTGACCTGAATCCCAGGCTGGTTTTTTTTTCTATTACTGGATCCCTTCAATCCCAAGGGAAAAAAAAAAAGAAAAGAAAAGAAAAGAAATTAAGTACTAAAAAAAGTGGCTTTAACTCTATCCTCCCAAACCTATTTATTTCCCATAAAAGTTCTGTTACAATTCTGCACAAAACAAAAATTTAGGATTAGGATTAATATGCCAGCCTTTGAAATACAAAGGAAGAAAAAGGAAAAAGAAAGAACGAGATCTTCAGAATGGCAAAAGGCAAGTTGTTGGTTTTAGCTGGGAACCTTGTGACTTTTGTTTCTTGTGTCACTATTCCACTATCATTTATTTTTCATATTGAAGAAAAAGGGATTTGATAGTCAAACTTTTCATGTTGATATTTGGAACTTGGAAAATTTGTTTTCCTCCTCATTCTGACAGGTTAGTAAAGAAAAAGAATTTGGTGATGCATACTGTATATGTGCCAGTAAAATATCTCAAGAATATTAAATAAAACTACGAGTTTTTTTCTGAATATTTTGCCTCAGCATGTAGATCTCAGTTTCCTCAGATGCAGGGATATTAGAAGGTGGATTGAGACTGAACATATCTGCTGAAATGCTGTAATGATACAGACTCAAATTTCTGTGTCAACTCCACTAGTGAAATATATTTTGCTATCAAACCTCACAGCCCAAAGTGAGTGCAGTTGTCAGTCTTATGTGCTGCAAGCTTCATAGGTAACCAAATATTTTCAGTAACAGTGTGTCAGGGTAATTAAGATTCATTATCTGCAACTACAGAGGTCTGCTGCTGGCATAACAATCTGCTTCCATGACAACCTGAAATCAATTTGATCTTTCTATATTTTGAAAGCATGGGTAATTTAGCTTTTCTCATGCCCAGAGCCAGTGGAGTAAAAGCTCTTACAGGTTTTAATTAAATAATAACTGTGAATACCTGGTAAACTTACATCAGAAATCATGTATTTGGACTGCTTGGGCTCAAAAAACTTCCGTGGATGGTAAAATTATTATGATTTCTTACTTTAAGAAATTTTGTGGGTTTCCTGTTATTCTGCAGGACTAGTATTTAACTCTGTTCCACTCAGGGGAGGGACGACAGCGGGTCTTTGGGCTCTAGGCCAGTAGAAGCACAAAATTCAACCAGGTGCAGCAACTGGCAATGAAAGAGGGCAAAGCAGTCTTTGTCATCATGTCTGGCAGGGCCGTATCAATGCTGTAAGGAAAACATGCCAGTTTCAAAACAACATGAGGAAAAAAAACTGATAGACGTAAATGTAAAATTGAATAGAAAGTGTATTCCTATCTTGGCAAAATGCTTGATATTTCCAAAGTATTCCTAAGAGAGAGAAAACAAATATTTTTTTTTTCATTAGATATGAAAGCACAAAAGCACAGTAATCAAGGGGATGAAGAAATCCACCATGAGGAAGGAGAATTCAGATCAAATGTAAATTCCACTGTAAAAGCTTCTGCATGGCAGACATCTTGCCCACCATACTCTTAGCTATCACAGGTGCAGAGGATCACAATGGGCTTACAATATTTGAAACTCTACTCTGGTCAAAGGGATGATTATATCCATCTGCAAGCACAAGGAATCACATATGCAACTGGCTGAACTGCTAAACTGCTGTAACCCACGCATCACTAATTCTGCCATAGTTTTTTGCTATGATTGTAAGAAAATTTAAAACTCTATAGTATTATGGGTTTTGTTCTTTTCCCCTAAATTGTTTGTATATGTGGCTTTTTTATTAAATCAAGATGGAATTTGTGAGGGCAGACCTATTCCAGAGAGGAAAAAGAACCCCACATACTTCTATTGAAGGAAGTATACCTGTATCACCTTGTGGGAAACAGAATGGTTGAAGTCACAGCTTGGTGATGACTTAGAAATAGCACAAAATGTTCATCAGCACTTCGTTTGGAAACACTCACAGCTGGACTGTTGAGTACTGCTAGAGTACAAGCAGTGTTGGAGGACTACACGGCAGGAGATATCTCTTTAATGTACAGCTTTTACAGCCTGATTTACTCTATCTCCAAAATGATAAACATGTTAGGTATCACAACTTTGGTTGAAATTACACCGGCTGCTATGAAATGAAATTATATTAGTAATTCACTAAATTAATGAATAAAGCAGCAATGATGGGTTATTTCTTACACCATATCAATATTCTGATAGTAGAAGAGATTTGTCAAGTCACCTCAGAGTTCTATAAATACCTGCAAGGTAGAATCACTTTGGAAATGAAAATCTCTCTTAACATTTTGTCTATAGTCATTACATAAAGGGTCTTAAGTTCAGGCAAAGGGACGGCAGTTTTTCACAAATTGGGTGTCTAAAATGAACTTGGAAAAGAAGATGCCTAAACTCGAGCTGTAGCTCAGGCAAGAGCCAGGCAATTAGAGCTTCATCTTAAAAGAATCTGCCATAGAAAGGGGACCAGTTCTGATTGCCACCTTCCCAGCAAAGTAGTCTGGGAGCTTCTCCCCAGCATCACTCAGGGAAAGGGATGACCCTCATCTATGCTGTCTCTAGGCTAGCCCCTGAGCCCAGGCACCACACCGCCTGGCAAGGGAGAAGCTCTCTGGACCCTTACACATCTCTGGATTGATCAGGTGCAACAGACTTTCTCCTATAACAGGACTTGCTGACAAATGGTGATTCTCAATTTGAAAATTAATGGGTCTTTTGGCTTTCAATTTGGTTTTATGCCAGAAAAGACTGAAAAAAATTTGGGAATTTTACTTTTTTTTTTTTTACTGAAATCCCTTAGCAATTCATAACCTAATAAAATAGAAATCACTGTGACTGAGAGAACTTTGCAATTTGTTGGAGAGACTGATATCACCAAAGATGTAGTAGAGCCCAGCTGAGTCCCTGCTGCCATGTAATTTGGGAGATCTTGTTTGATATTGGAGTCTGACATTATATCCTTGCTTGACAACAGAGTCTGAATCTGAGCTTGCATCTCCTGAATACTGTCTGATTTTATTCACTTACTTATTTCAACAAAAATTCTATTCTACAATTTCTGTTCTAGAATTTGTGAAAATTTTCATCAAAATTTATATGGTTTTGATGTATAGATATTTGTCAATGAGAAAACACTTCATTGACAAATTCCTTGCTACTTCTGTTCAGGTATCTCTGAGAGGAGATTTTGGGGGCCTGTCCCTTTCCAAGAGCACCTTTTGGTCTTTTGCCTTGTAGTCATGAGTTCAATCAAGGGTCATATGTCTTGTGCTGCTATTAAATCTGGTTACAATATAATACTCCAGACATCTGCTGACAAATTATGGTCTACTTCAGCAAGATGAAACATAGTTCCTTCTAGTCAAACCCAAATAAATATTTCAGGGGCATTTTACCTGATGGCTCCAGCTGCATAGATCTCTATTCATGTCCTTAGATCACCTGTCCTAGTTCATACAATCCTTTCCAGGAGCTACAAATGGAAACAAAATCTGCTGTTCTTGATCAAGTATCTACAGATTTGCTTCTTATACAATGCACTCCTGAGGGTAGTATGTATCCTTTAATTTAGCTCTTTTGAGTTATGCCTTCAATAATTTTGTATCAGTATTTGCCTCCATTTAAGGTTCAGGGCAAAACCCGCAGAGCAGGATTACGATCGGCTCTCTCTCCACCTCCCCCTTCCCTACCAAGGGAGGATACAGAGGGAAATGAGGAAGGAAGTGCCTCACACGAAAATTGGAAGTTAAGACTATGAACAAAATTCAATAGGTAACAGATAAACAGGGAAAAGGAAATATGAAGGGAAGGGGGACATACAAATATATACAAAACCAGTTCTGGGATGATGATGGATAGTGCAGAGTACGTGGAGCCAGGCCTGACTGAGGTAGATTGCCATCCCAGCAGCAGCACCATCCAAGGGAGAAAGAAAAGAGAGCCTGAAACTCAAACTTCCTGTCCTTTTATAGAGTGTGGTAGGAAAGGGAAGGGAATACCAGTTGCCCTCTGACCCCTCAAAGTCCTACAGTTACCACGTGTTTGCCCCTCCCTCAATTTATTAACTCTTAAACCACAACAATATTATATAGAAATAATGGCTGTGAGATTATTCCTCTTCTTGCTGCTTTGATTTAGATGTCTTTGTTCCAAAGTGCTGTGATCATATGCCAGCAGGAGGTTATTTGACAGTAGCCATTTGCTTGTAATGCATTGTCATAATTTTGTCTTTGAATGAAAAGGAGGAGAACCTTTCTCATTCAAACCAAAGTAACTCTTAAAGTTGATAGGGCTGTCATGAGATAACATTCAAGTTTTATTCAATAATAAATTAACTGTGTATCTAAATATAGTGATAATGAAGGCGTAGCTCATTGTTCTGTCATCTAAAGAAACTGCAATGGCTGTTCATAAGAGTAAGAAAAACTTTCTTTTGGATCCAAATAATAGAAATAGCTGTCAAATTTCATCAAATTGTAATATTTCATCATCCTGTTGTAATAAAGGGCAATAAAGGGCAAGACTCTTGGGTTGGCCTCTGTGTTTGCCACCAAGAAGATCTTTTAGCTCCACTGCTGGGCACAACCCAGTAGGCATTGAGTGGTTGGGACACATGCCATACCAGACCTTCATGTGAGGGATGGGCCCCCTCTGTTGTGAGAGGGCCCTCCAGGAGGGGAGGCCAGGCCAAGGATACCCTGAAATGATGAGAAACAGCTGTCATTTAGGTGGTGATTAGAGGGTGGAGATAAAATGCCAATAGAGCTCCTTATTGGGATCTGCTGCTGCTGTTGTTGGGAGCTGCCGCTGGAGGGGTTTGTGAGAAGTTTTGTGTAGTCAAGGATAATGGATTGGCTAATATATATTTCTGGTGTTTGTTGGATTGATTTGTGCCTGGCTATGTTAGGATACGGGGCATGGTTGATATCTCCTTATGTTATTGTGTTTTTGGCCCATTGTGCCTTTTCATTTGTTGTGTCACCCACAGTGAGTGGGTTTATTACTTCTTTTGTTCCCTCCGTGGTCAGCCATGCTATATCGTTTAGGGGGTCCATAGAAATAGATAATAAAACCTGCGTGAGTTTCACTATATGTTTTCTGCTGATGGCTTCCTCCTTTTAGTTGGGCCATGTAGTTAGCAAAACAGTGGTAAAGGCAGAACACCCAGCAGGCTGGTGGAGGTTTGTCCAATTTATTTTGCTATGTAATTACTAGCTGTGTGCTACATAGAGAGTTCAATTATTCATTGTAATGTGGTGTAATGCGTCAGCTTGGCCTTTTAGATCTTTTATATTCTGAGACTATGCCAACATATGATCTCACCTTGTTAGTGGGAGGGTTTTTAATGTAGTGCTTGAAAACCCACTGGGCTTCCGCACACCTGGTGTAAATTGGATAGCTCCATCGGAGTTATTTGGGCTATGTCAATCTGTGCCACTTATGAACATGACCCAATGTAAGGACAAATTCCTTTTATACCAGCTCCTTCTGTGAAGGTTACTTATCAAGAGATCCACAGCAGAACCTGAAGACCTAACTGGAAGATTACTAGATTGACAGAGAACACCTTTGGACTCCGAGTCTCCTTCTCCTGTAGTTCTTCTAATAATTTGTTGTCAATGCAGGGCAAATGTAAAACAATCCCAACATAAGAATGTGTGTGTTCACACATATAAGATTATAAAAGATCACATCAAAAGGAGTGCAACCAAAACGACTAAAATCGGTGCTGTCGTGATGCAGAAGGTTAGAGTAGACAACAAACAAGCAGATTCTTCTTTTGCGAATGATTCATCTGTTTGTTAGACATGAGTGATACAGATCAGGAAAGTGTCTGTAAACTAAAACTACCACCTTTTTCTGAAGGGGTTCTACATGCTGCATGTTGATGCACTTCCCCCTCACTGGCTTCTGGCTTTTCAATAGTGACACAAAGGGCAGATCACAACTATTCTTCTCAAGCTTAACTGTTCTTGGAGCTTTCTCTGGGGCATTCCTCTGTTGCAGCTTCAAGTTTCCTCTGGTCCAATAACACACTCCAAATCCTCTTATAACATGCTTGGAATAAATAAGCTCTCTCTGACAGCATGAATCAGCAGTAAACACCATCCTTGTACAATTTTCTGAGCAGCTGAGTGGAGGGTGGCACACCACAAGGCCTCTCTATCTGTGTGGAGGGTCTCAGAAGCTGCCATGTTCTTGGCAGTTCAGTTAATTCACAGCAGTATTTGGAGTCCGTGACTTCTGTTTTTCATTTGCTTCGTGCTTCTGGCTTGAGAAGCTGCCAAAATACCATAAGCAGCAATCCTTGTAGCTCTATTCTCATGAGATTTCCTTTTTTCTTCCCTGATCTCATGCAATTCCCCACCTAGTTTTTCCATGCCCAGATGATCCAGTTAACTTGGACAAGAGCTGAGAGTTCTGAGTGCTCATCCAGAATCACAAGACAGTATTCTTCATCCATTATTATAATAACATGTATACTTACAGACTTGAGTGAATAAAACAAACCATCATCTGTGATATAGCTATTCATTTAACTTTGAAAATGTATTTTAGTTCTCTCATTGCACAATTTTACTGAACGTTTGAGCTTCCCTAGCAGAATCGTCTTGGAAAATGTATTCTTTTTATCAAAGCTGAAATTTTGAACTGTCCACTAGAGTCTTTAACTGCATAGCCAAAACACTGTGACTTCTCAATTTTCCATTCAGTGATGAAGTTTATGGTGTCTAAGATCACTGATTAGCTATGTAAGTCTATGTGAAAGTGACGTACATTGCACATAATACTCCACAGTAGTAACACTCTACTGATGATATTCACAAATGTTTTGAATTAAAGCAGAGATGAGGATTTTGTAAGCTAATTGCTGCGTCTTGAAGAATGGAAAGAGGAAAACTGGCTGTTTAAAGGTTTATTGCAATTTGCATAGTGAGCTCAAACGTGCATCTTTATCTCTGTGACAGCAGAGAAACATTTCTGACCTCTTAAGAAAACAAAGAGCTGTAGATTTATCTTGAAAACTGTGCCTGAAGCTGCAAGCCTTAAAGTTAAGTCAATGATGCTTAGGCTCTTGTGTGTCAGTTCCAGAGGCATTTTTCTCAGTGACAGAATCAATTTAAGCTGTTCCTTGCTTTTCCTTCCAACGCCAGCTGCTCATTTCCACTCCCTGACTGTCCTCTCAATTGTTTCGGCACAATTACTTGTGAATTTTCTTGATTAATCCTTTTTAGTCAACTCTTTTTTTTTTTTTCTTCCCCTGGTGAATTATTTTCAGTCTGCAGCTTTTCCCTAATTAAATTCTTCTGTTTCATTAAGACCCTGCGGTAGTGGGAGGGTAAGTTTGAGGTGGCAGCATAAGGCCAGAAAGAAAAAAAAGTGAAGCAGAGATGAGCAAGAGCATGGATTTACAGCTGAGAACAAGTCTGATGTGATGATGGTTTAAGGCATTAGAACTAATCTTGGGTAATTTCTAGAGCCTTTGTGGGAAGAGTAGGTGTTATTTTAATATTCAGCTATATAAAATCACTGCTAAACTTATGTTAGATTTGGATACCACTTCTCAAGATAGAGGAAAATGAAAAGCAACGTTGCACTAGGTGGGCTTTTTTTGTAGAGGAACACAGCCTTTAGTGTGAGTGCTCTGGATCTGACTCAGGCGTAGCTCTTCTGACACACCGTAAGCCGAACTCTAGCCTGCTGAAAAAATGGCTCATGATACTTGGTCATATCCAGTCCTGCACCTAGTGTCAAAATATTGTACTCTGGAATACATGCAAGGATAAATTAAGAATTGCTGACAGGAACATAGTTCTACATTCAACAGTTCTTAGTCAAGTCTATGGCAAAATTCCTTTTGGCTTTGATATTAAAGGAAATGGAATTAATGTTTTTCATTGTTTTCTGCTGGGTTTTGGTGGTTTTGTTTGTTTTTTTTAATTACTTTTTTTGTTTTTTTTTTTTCCTTCATTTTCTAAGCTCTTCCAGCTTTTCCTCATCTGACCCAAACTTCAGAGTCCTGAACTATTTGCACAGCACAGAAGATTCTTCTTCAGGGCTCCAGAGGACAAGTGAAATATTTTAAGTTTACCTTATGGAGTAATGGGAAAGGTAGAAGTAATTCTTTCAGGATGAAGACATCTAATCTAATGCATCTGCCTAGTAGATTGATGGGTTGTGAATCTTTCTGGATGATAAGATTCCTACTGAATCAGTAGGAATTAATTCAAGATCACAGAATCCCATACACTCTCATGGCAGTATTTTATAACCTTAGTGATCAAAGGATGAAGTGATGCAAGGCATCATGGACCAGCGAAGACAGGCTGCTGTTTAAGGAGCCAAGAGTCACAGCAAGGCAGGCAAGGGCACAGATCTCACAAATAAGGGAGCTATCCCCACCATACTCAAACAGGTCCAGTGACAGTGACCACTGCCAGTAAACAGCAGTGGCAAAAAAGTCCATAGCAATGAGGTAGGTCTGAGATCAAGCCATAAAGTCAAATCAGTGGACTGGGATAAGAGCAATTAGGAAAGCGTTAAATCAGGCACAAGTGTTTCAGCAACATAAGCCAGGTGAGTGGCAAGGGCAAAAAGCTCTTTCTCCAAAGTTGCTCTTTCACGGCTGTCTAAACCAGTGGATAATACTGCTGTGCCATATCAGAGAACTGGCTGTGGACCTAGGCAGCAAAGCACTTCGGGATGGAGAGATGTACTCAGGGGCCTAATGGATGGTTTGCTGCGAGCTGTTGCCTTCTTTTACCAAACCGAGTGATAATACAAAGAGAAAAAGTGTACAGACTTTTGAGTTTCTCATATTTTCTGTGTACACACTGCATCTTACATCACCTCAGCTCACTCCTTTTTACTCATGTGATTGAGAACAGCAAAGTGAAATATTTCCTACAGTCACAAAAGTGAGGGCTAGTGGACTTTGAACTTGAAAGTCCCAGCATTGTTGTTATTTATTGAATGACATTTCAGTTCCTTAACAATGAGTGAGATTATTCCAGTATGAGATTATTATGATATTATGAACATAATGTTAAGATATTATGAGATCTCACAACGTTTTGCTTCGGAGCCTATATTTTCATCAAGAATCAAGAGAGTGCGAATCCTTTGGAAGCTTTTACATGTGAAAAGAATAAAGGAAATCATTCACCTCTCCCTTTCTCAATTAAAGGCTGTAATCAATGGGGAACATGTCTGTTGCCTAGTTGAAAGATATAACATTCCTGTTTATGATGGAAGGAGAGACATAAAAATCTTCACAGTCCTTGACATACCTTCCATGTGGGTCTTGGCACCCAGGACAATGCCATTTCACCCAGAAAACTGCTGTCTGTTTCAGTGTGGTAACCATGCGCACTAGTCAGTGATAATTTTGGAATAAATCCTTACTTCTTTCTCTTAAAAAAAAAAAGAAAAAAATCCTTTAAAAAAAAAAAATAGATTTTTGGTTTCGTCAAATTAAAAATTAAGGAGATGTACTTATTCACAGTGTGAATTCTTTGAGAAACACAGAGTTCTAATTGTTGGAGTGGAAAAATCAACTATTTAAGACATGTAAAAACCCACTTTTTATTTCAGGTTTGAAACATAGTGGTTCTCTGAGCCAGGACACACAAATTTTAGCTTTACCTTCTAGGGTTTGGCATCGCACATACCCTGGCAATTAGTTTGGCCTCTACAGTAAAATTCTGGGTCTGAGCTTGATTAAGAGAACATTTATGAATAACATCCTCAGAAAAATTAAGGCCATGGCCAGAACCAGGCCACAGTGGCAGTGAAGTAGGTATGTTCTATGGCTAAGTTGTTCCATAAAACAGAAGAACCAGGCAGCTCATAACTCTCTACATCGATAGCAGTCATCACTCTTCTTTCACAACTTGCTAAGCCAAATTGGAAATTCCTGAAATTTTCATTTCACTTCTTTCTAAGTACATTTGCCAATTTCAGTGGAAAACAGCAGACCTCGTGGTATATTTATGAGTATGATGCTATTGACATGACGGATGGATCATAGTTTTACACAGGGAGATAAAGCGCAATCTATTTAATCCCCCTTAAAAAAAAAAAAAAAGGCTATTACCCACACAGGGACAAATCCTGCAGCTCTTACTCCCGCTGATATGACTAAGACTATCAAGCTTTGGATACTACTAGTGTTTGGATCTTTGCAAACTTTGATAGCTGTTTACTGCAAATGTTTTTTCAGTTTTTCAGTGTTCTCTGTAACCCTTCATCAGTCTGGCTACTGATTTGGCTACCTTGACAGTAGCCAGGTTAAATTGACTTGTACCTTAAGAAGGGGGTTTATTGGAAAAAAAAGTTCCCAGAGTTCTAGTGGAGCACTCCCTACGCTCTGCACCAGTTCTCAAATCAGCACGACTGTGCAGTGCTTGGTAAGGATGCTGATGCTCACAAAATCCACACGTTTATTAAGTCATGTCACCTTAAATCCAGTGCACTGGAAAATACCTTCCAGAGAGGCAGGAACAAGGTTACTATTCCCACCCATTCCAACAGAAAATCAGCCACAATATATAATATGCAACCAGCACTGCACATTAAAGATGTGGTTCATATGACGTAACTTTTGCCATTCTTGTGTTAGGAGTTTTTTCTAGAGTAGTTATCTGGAGTCTTTCTATGCTCGTTGAAGAGAAATGGGTCACTCTTAAGAGCTACTTAGAATACTAAGAGGCTAAAAGGACTCTGGGATGTACCTGTCTGTTGGCTGACAGAGAGGCATGGGGTTTCAACTAGGCAACTTTGTAACACGTTGATAAGATTCCTACCCTCACTATGCAAAGTGGAATGCAATCAGAGCTGTCAGAAAGTATCCCTTTAACAAATTGTATTTAAATAGGATTTAAACAGGTAGAGGTTTTTCCTGTTGTTCCAGTATCCCACAGAAAAGAAGGATGGTATCTCAGTATGGTATTAACCAGGAGGTGATAAGACGTCTGTGAGAATCCTCTACCATTTAACACACAGAAGGTTCATTTTCATAACCAGACAGCCAAAAATCTAAGGGCCATTCACGAGGTTTTACAAACTCACTTATACCTGAACCTTGTCTACCAGAACTGCTTCCCTTCTTTAAGCATTCCCTTTTAGACTTTGAAGGATGATTCTCACAATACTAGGGTCAAGTGCCTAATTTCTTCTCTCATTGTCCTGCAACCACTTGCAAGAAGAGCAAGAAGTTGTGTTGCTCCGATAGGCACACATATTTCTGTACTTGTCAGCAAAGTAAAACTTTCTAGAAGCCGATGGAGTTCCTAGCTTTCTAGTAAGGACTTCTGAGATGTGACTCAGCCCTAGTTTTATGACTTTCTAACTGTCTAGTGGCCACCAAAGGAAAGCAAGTGAGAGGATTTTTCTGTGCCAGATGGAGCAGATGACAAAGCTAGGGCAGATAGTATGGGTAGAGTATGTCAGAAATAAGGGACATTTTCAAGCTGTCTAGAGGACAGACTTGCTAAGGGGCCCAATCCACAGCTCATTACTAGACTGCCCAAGAGAATTTCGAGGGGAACAGCACAACCTTTGTACACTGCAAAAGTGGTTAGGGCAAAGTCTCAGACATGGATCATTCCAGACTCATGAAATCATAATGTATGTCAAGGGCAAAAATCAGTAAGTCTTGCTGCAAATATTTTATTTTATACAATAGGGTAACACTATCCCTTCCCACACTGAGACATGGCTCTGAGCATCATATTAGAAATGCTACAGACACAGGAAATGGTTGTGGTGGGTTGACCCCAGCTAGACATCAGGTGCCTACCAAAGGTACTTTATCACTCCCTCTCCTCAGCTGGACAGGGTAGAGAAAATATAACAAAAAGCTCATGGGTTGACATAAGGACAGGGAGAGATCATTCACCAATTATTGTCATGGGCAACAAGAGACTCAGCTTGGGGAAAAATTACTTTAATTTATTACCAATGAAATCAGAATAGGATAATGAGAAATAAAATGAAATCTTAAGAATACCTTGCCCTCACTTTTCCTTTCTTTCCAGGCTTAACTTTACCCCTGATTTTTCCTCCCTTGCAGTGGCGCACGGAATTTCTGGTCAGTTTATCACAGGTTGAACTGTGGGAATGAATGACGATTGTGGTCAGTTCATCACACATCGTCTCTGCTGCTCCTTCCTCCTCAGGAGAGGACTCACATTCTTGCCCAGCTCCAGCTTGGGGTCCCTCCCATGGAAGACATTCCTCCCTGAACTTCTCCAACACAAATCCTTCCCATGGGCTGTAGTTCCTCACAAAATGCTCCAGCGTGGATCCCTTCCATGAGTTGTAGTCCTTAAGGAACAGACTGCTTCAGCATAGGTCCCCTATGGGTCCACAGGTCCACTGGAGCCTGCTCCAGTGCAGGTTACCCATCGGGTCACAGCCTGCTTTGGGAATTCACCTGCTCTGGTGTGTGGTCTTCCTTAGGCTGCAGGCGGATATCTGCTCCACCATTAACACCCATGGGCTGCAGGGGGATAGCCTGCCTTATCATGGTCTTCATCACAGTCTGCAGGAGAATCTCTGCTCTCGTCCCTGAAGCACCTCCTCTTCCTCCTTCTTCACTGACCTTGGTGTTTGCAGAGTTGTTTCTCTCACATATTCTCACACTTTTCTCTGGATGCAAAATGCGCAGGGTTTTTTCCCTCATCTTAAATATGTTCTCACAGAAAGACTATCACAATCACTGATCAGCTTGTCCTTGGCCAACAGCGGGTCCATCTTGGAGCCGATTGGCATTGGTTCCATCAGACATAGGTGAAATTTCTAGCAGCTTCTCACAGAAGCCAACCTTGTAGCTGCCCCCCCACTACCAAAACCTTGTCATGCAATGATTCAAACACAAAAGCTGTGTCTCTATGGCTGAAACTGATAACTTTTCACTCTCATTTATTAATGAATTTTTGCTGTTATCTAATTCATCATATTGCTAGCTGTGAAGACGTGCTAGAAGAAAACTGTTCTAGGCAGTGTAGTTAAAAACATGCCATTCTCTTCAAAACGCACATATTCTGTGCAGTCCATTAAGCCAGCCTGCAAATTCTCTTTTCATTTTCTCCTTTTTTCAGTTTTTACAAGACTTCAGTGCAAGTACTTTAACAAATATTCACAAGTATTTCCTTCCACTTTAGATGAAATTTCATAATGAAGCAAACATTGTTTTAATTATATATCACTTATCAGTAGTTATTCTTGTAATTTCTTTCTTTTTGTAATCCCAGAGTCTAAGGTCATAGCTATCTACCCTGGTATGACTTGCAACATTTCATGTCAAACAAAGGGAACTACTCCTTCAGATCTTGAGTTAGAAGTCTGAATGCATTTTTTTCTGATACATTTGGGGTGTTTACTTGCCACACTTAAGAAAAACGAGTGTAAACTTGATCACAATTTTCTGTGCAGCTTGCAAAACTTATAGTAGGTTTATATGCACATATATGTGTACATAAATTTAATTGAGGAGAGATTTTTTTGTAGGAAGTTCTTTTCTTATAAAGAACTTCCAGCTTCTCCAGAGCAGAAGTTTGAGATCAAAGATATTAGGTACAATCGGTTGTTGCCATGTATATAATCTAAGGCTTGTTTGAGTACAACTCTGATGTTATAAATGAGCGTAAAATTTGTTTTTCTTGCTGTGAGGACCAGTCACTGAAGTTGTTTCACACATAAACTGTGTGTACAAAGATTTCTTTCCAACAAGTGCTGATTATGAGTCTATTAAAATAGAAACTGCTGATAAACATAACAAAAATCTATTATTAGAGGTGAGTAGAATTGCCTAAAATTTACCAGATTGCAAAGGATATTCTAATGTTAATTTTATTTTTTATTTTGAAAACATTTTAATTGAAAACTGTTTAAAATTTAAAATATCAAGAGTTTTCAATAGAAAGTCTTTTAAGTCATACAAAATTCCTCTCAAGAGGGTATATTGAAACAAATAAACTGTCTCCCTTGCTCCTTTAGTGTAATCCTTGATGGGTGGGAAGGGCTTCATACTCTGAAGAAGACAGTGCAATGTTGGACACTCAGAAAGTAGTTCCTGCTTAAAGGAATTAGGCAAGAATGTTACTTACGGCATTGTCTGTTCTCCCTTTTTTTATTTTATTTTTAGTATAACTATATAAATGAGTAAGCATTTAATTTTACTCATTAAAAAAAAAAAAGAAGCTTGAAAAATGACTTCAGAAGGATCAGTAACACGGATCGCCAAATATACTATTACAAGAACTTTTATGAGCTAACTGTTTTCAGCAAGGTTTGGGCATTAGGAGTCTGGCTTGAGATTGTTAAGCTTTGATATCAGCAACAGTGTCATGACACCTCCCACCTTCCACCTCCCATACGAGAACTTTTATGAGCTAACTGTTTTCAGCAAGGTTTGGGCATTAGGAGTCTGGCTTGAGATTGTTAAGCTTTGATATCAGCAACAGTGTCATGACACCTCCCACATTTGTGCAGTCACTTGCTCACAAGTCACTCCCTAACCTTGTTTATGGTTTGAAGGTTAATAATAATTATATTTTGAAATAAAGGCAGATTTATTAATCATGAATCACTATTATATAGACTTTGAGAGTAATGTATAAAAGATTTAATTGTTTTTCAGTTCACGTGACATCCTCAAAGTGAGATTTGTCACTCGTTTGCTTGGAGGACAAGCCAGTTCCATAAAAAAACAAACAAACCACAATGCTATTTTTGTGGCACTGTACGGGATTTATTTGCCCATCTTGGATTAAAAGCATACAAATATTCAGTAACTCAAGTCCAGTCCAACTCAGACTCTTGCTAACAGCAAACATAACACCTTTTTTTGTCATCGCTTTCTCCTCTGAGAGGTACATACTCTGGCAACCTGATCTAGTGGAAGATGTCCCTCCCTACAGCAAGAGAGTTGGACTTGATGATCTTTAAAGGTCCTCTCCAACCCAAACCCTTCTATGATTCTATGCCTACATGGACACAGATTCTGATACATCATCTTGAGTTGCATGGTTGTAATTATGCATTCAAAGCTCATTCAGATGGCAGGCACAGCTCTAGTACGAACAGTCAGTTCCCCTCACTGTTATCTTCACAGCAAACTCTTTTTGAGACAGCAATTTATTTTTTTTTTAAGTAGAATAAGAGCCAAGGATTAAAAAAAATGCAACACAAAGGGACTTAAAACAACTGGCCCAGAGCAAAAAAATAATCTTCAGCAGTTTTGCAGATCATAGATTATATTGGAGAGATCTTTCTCTGACTTCAGCTTTGCTTCAAGAAAAATAAGTATTTCATTTTTTGCTCTAGTGATAGGTCACTACTTCAGAACACAGAAAGAATCAGAAATGGCCTCAAAAAACTAGAAATCTAAGTGGAAGTTTGAGTCGAGAATTCGGACAATGTATGCTGGGAAACTGTTAGAAATAGCTTATTTTCCAGAGGCTAGCTCCCACGGCCACCTTTCTCATGATCACAGACTGATCAGATGTTTCAGCTTACAGCTTAAGACTTTTTTTTTTCTCTTTGTGTGTTGCAGTTGTAACCCCAGAGTCATTCAGACTGGAAAGGAATCAGAAAGTCACCTAATCCAACCCCCTACTCAAAGCAAAATCAACGCTATATTCAGGTGAGGCTACTTAAGGCTTTGTCCAGTTGGATCTTGAAAACATCCAAGGACACATATTCAATAAATCTCTGGACAGCTGTTCCAGTGATTATTTGTCCTTACCATGTTTTTTTTTTTATCTTATACACAACTTAAACCTCAGCTGTTTCACTCTATGATCACTTGCTATTCTCCTACTGTGTACTTTCCTAAAGTCTTGGCTCCATTTTCTGAATAACTTCCTTGTAAATATGGCAAGCTTTTAGATCTGCCCTCCTTCCATTAAGCCTTCTCTTCCCCAGGCTAAACAAATCATGCTCCCTCAGCTTCTCCTCATAGTTGATGGATCTCAGCTCTGTGACTATCTTGGTGGTCCTCAACTGGACCTGCTGAAGTACGTAACTATCTTTCCTATTTGAGGGAGTAGGAAGGTGTGGATACAAGAAAAGCCATAGACAGCACTTTACCAGATAAGATTTCTTCTTGGAATTCCTCTGGTGACATGCAGAGGCACTGCAGCTTCACCGAAGCGTGGAATTGCTTAGGTGATAAAACTGTGTAAAGGAGAGCTTCTTTGGTCTCTGTTTCTTTCTTTTATTACTTCAAAGTTTGAGGATTTTTTTTTCTGTTGTTGTTTTTATCTTTTTAAAATTAAAGAGTAGGCATGTGGCTTGCAGAACCTAAGAGAATTGTTTCTCAAGGTGACTACTTTAGGCTGCAGTCATGTGTCTAGGAGACAAACTTCAATACACAGCCCATACTCAGCATTTCTTTTCTAGAATCTCTAAGTAGCTCCTTACCAGCTTGCAATCTTCTCTTCTTATGCGGAGGTGCTTAATTCCTTTAATTCAGTCTTGTGGAGGTATAGGTGGATAACAGAAACACCTGTGTTTCCCTTTAGGAGACAAGGTGCTGTAACATAGACATATTGTTCCTTACTGTGTCTAGGTCTTAGCGTACTTATTTGATTGTAAGAAAATCTCTAATCCAAATGAAACAGAAGTTTTACAGTTGCTACAGCTGAACTGGTGTAAATCAATGCATGGAAGTACCTCACCTCTTCCATGGCACTTAGGCAGAAATTTGCCTTAATACAGCAAATCAATACAGGCATGCAATTCAGTCATTGCACTGATATGCTGTAAGGTAGTGGTAAAGGCATCCAGCATGAGTAGAGCTCAGTTTTGAGTCCTCACTAAGCCCCTTTTGCACCAGTATAGTATAAGAAGAGACAATGAAGACTGACTTAGAGTGCTCAAATTGTTCTTTTTGGTTGAAAGTTTTCAGGAGCAAAGAGCTGTCATTGTAGACCTGTGCTATCCTCTAACACATAGCCAAGCACGCAAGGACACTGACTTCTCTCTGAATGTATCCTGGATTAATAGTGGTGTTCCACTTTCTCAGTTTGCATATAAGGGTTGCTAAAGAATGCACCTTTTAATGGCAGAGTTAAAAATAGCAGCTGAGGCTATAAGGGAACATACTGAAAGAATGGGGGAGGTTGGGGGTTAGAAGCAGGGTCTTAAGCAAGCTTCATATCAAGTCCTGTTTCTCATCTTCTAGCAGCTATGGGTACAATACACAAACAATTGTCAGCATCAAATCTACAGAATGCATTTAATTCGTGAACTCTCCTAAGCTCCTAATAAGTGCTGATTTTTTTAGTACAAAAATGTATTTCTGATACATATATTTCCCCAGATCATTTTACTTGAACAGTTTTGAAAGGCAAACAACCAAAGAGAAGCTACCCATTGACTTGCTCCAATTTTGTGGTTTAGAGCTTCAGGTATACCTTTATACAGTTTAAATCCTCATCTTCTTTTTCTGTGGAACGACCTCAGGCACTGGTAGCAATTCAGTCTCTCTGGTCTCCACTTGTGGTATGCAGACCAATGTCTTGGGAACAGAAACTTTTCAGCTCAAGTGTCTGGGTTTGGTATGAGAGGGTTTGGGTGACACTTACTAAGCAACACAATACAGGAGATGATTCAGTGGTCTACTGTGGCTTTTACGTTTTCTAAATGTGTGACAATCTAATCAAGTTTACCCAGCTCTCCAACCCCAAATTAATGATACCATTAACAATTGTATCAATAAACACCAGTGATAAGGTTGTTTTTCGTATATATATATAAAAACCTTGTTTAAGTCTTGCTAAGTCTTTTAAGGTGCATCCTGTAGCAATGTCCTATTAAATGTTCTGCTAAAAAGTGTTTACTTTCACCATATTTAAGAGACTCACCTTTTAACTGCCCTGAATGTGACAATTCTCCCTTTTCAGAGCACCTGTGATATTATATACTCTTCTCTCACTCCTTGTTAGTTACTTCTCTAAAATGAAGAAACTCTTTCTTTTTCACTAATTTTCCAAATCTGGAAACTATCATATCTTTGCTGAGGAATAACTGATTATAGATAAGACCATATGTTGCTTTATACCAATTTCTGCATTATTTATTCCATGTGTCCTCAGGTTGCCTAGCTCTGTTGTCTAACAGCTAAACAATACCCTCTCTTGCTTTCAGGGGAAAAAACCCTAAAAAGCCCTGAGAATTTCACAAGTACTCATTTAAAAAAAACAGAGCAAAGCAGATGGGATATTTGAATAGCCCTAACCATTATGTTTTAGTGTCAGAAGCTTTGGTTTGCCATTCATGGGGTGCACCCATAGCTTTAGTGTCCCAAACCATCAGCCTCCAGGCTCATACCAATCCATAAAGAATGTGAAACATTGCCTTTCAAATTGAATTTGTGTTTCTTTGTTTTCAGAGAAACTTTTGTTCCCCAGCTTCAAGCAGAGTTCCACCCCTACAGCATATAATGCTTCTTCTCCAGAAGATAACATTATAGAAAAAAATATATTCGAATAGTGTTAACTTGGATTTTTTTGAGACATAAAAGCTGATTCTCATCAAGGCAAAGTATCTTTTAAATGGTGGTTGCTAGGGAGGAGTTGGGGAGGCAAAAAAAAGATTTTGCCTTTTTCAAGACCCCTCTAATTTACTATGGTGATATAAGGTGTCCTCAACCTATGGTTGAGTCTAAATTATATGTAATACAGGCCTGGAAAACCACATAAGTAAAATTCAAATCTTTCTTTATTTTACCTCTTTTCCATCTTTATTTAGTTTTGTTTGGATTATTTTTTTCTGCACCAGGAGCTACTCACATTGTAGATTATTAAAAAATGGATGGAGGAGGATGGAACTAGGGCATTAATCTTAGTCCTTGTAACTACTTTCAGCTCCTGTCTTTTCCATGAACTTCTGATATATCCTTGGTTCAGATGTGTGATCCCAGTTTTTCATATGTACACAAGTTATCAAATACTCCTGAAAACTGCAGAAACTGGATACCTTATTAGGATCCTGATCTTCGAGAGTATTCAGCTTTTCACCTGAAAAATAGAAATAAAAGTATTTCTCTACCTTACAGAGTAGAAAATACAGTTTGTAGAAAATGTATGAAAGATGGCAAAGAGCTTGGAACCTGCGATTATGCAGAAATGAGTTCCTATACGTGCACCTGCATGAGATATGTATGTGTACATGTTAACGTATTTTTAGATAGGAAACCCAGAGGAATCTAAACCCATCTTCACTGATCACCCTGGCAGCCACCTCAGAAGACTCAGAGAAAGTTAGGTGAGACTTACAGAGGTGAGTAATTTTAGTGATATAAACCTTAGATGAAAACAAAATCCACTGTATCTGCAGAGTCAACTCTTGTGCATCTGTGAATAACTGTAGTTTTGATTAATTTACTACTGGTCTAAAGACTTCTATGATAGGGTTATTTTTAGGCTGATTTCCTAAAGAAATAATGTTTCCATGAACATACGATCTGTCCATCCAACCTTCCTAACAAATTTTGAACTCAATTGTCCATTTCAGCTCAATCTGGCAGCAGAGTAGAAATGAAGACAAATGCCTGTGACTTTTCATTAAAAGGAGCAGAGGAAGAAGATTCAGATCAGTGCTTTCACTGAGAAATAGGCAATTATAACTTAGTTCCTTATCCACCTGAAAAAGTAGCAACCAGCTGAGCAGGCAGTACATGCATTGCCCTAAAACAGCTGGGATCACTGCCCCAGCCAACTGCAGAGTCCTGTGGCATACTGCCGTGGAGGAGGGAAGGAGGGGAAATGCTGTGGATGTGATAGATGGTGAGAATGGAGAATATGGGAACAGAGGACAGAACACGAATCTGTAGGAAACCAGGTATACAGAATTGTTATGCTCACTTTTATATGTGTGTTGTGTTCTTCTGTGTTGGTACTACCAAAACTTCTTTCTGTGAGGGCAAGGGCAAGGGCAGGGAGAGAGAAAATCATAGCAGGTGCTAACTTAAAATGTATTAAACAAGGAAGTAGAGCCAAGACTGGTGCCTGTAGCAATGAAGGTCCTGCACAGAAAGAAAGCATCTGCCCTGCAAGCATGTGAGTTAGAGGTCTGGTTGTGTGGGAATGGAAGAGAGGATACAGTGGCAAGCCTCCTATTTAGTTTGTGGGACTTAATACCTCCGCTGTTTATTTGAGGCCCACCAAGAAGCAGACAGCATTATCTATACGCTCTACTCTTTTCCTCAGGGGTGAAGTAAGGACAAGATTTCATTAAGCCCTTATCATGTTTCCCAGCATTTGTGGGTTTCAGTCAGCCTCTTATAGTTTAGTGGAGAGGATTTTTTTATGTGGTTTGAATACTTAAGGAATATACTCTAACATACCATTGTAATTTCAATTGGTTTCCCTATTAGCATGATCATATAAACCTTTGGTTTTGCCTTCCAAATGCAAGGAAGTTCATTAGAAAGCATGTAAGATTCACCCCCTCAATCTCATTTGTAGCAGTAGGGGGAGTGGGAGGGAAAAAAAAGCTATTGTGAGAAATAATAAGAGATTCTCAGTGAAACATGGTGATGCATGTTATATTGTTGGGGGAAAGCAATGGTAGCCCTGGTCTGAAGCATATGAAAAATCTTTGCACGCATTTGTGAACCCCTTCTGCATCCTTTGTTCACTCGGGGGCCTGCAGTGACAACATCTGCACTGGAGCCTCTCCCAGCTCCGCAGGGCAGTTTGGCCAGGATATTTTTGAATACCCAACATTTCATGCCAGCTGTTTATGTAACTCTTTGAATAGCATCAGCTAGCTCCTCAACAGGGGCTGGCTTGTCTCTGGTGTTATCATGCTGCTGCAGCTTTGCAATACAATTGTCCCTGTGCTTGTATTCGACAGGAACAGGGCTGGCACAGCGTAGATTGTTCACTGGCTTGATGGTGCAAATATTCTTGGAGGACAGACGAACCCTCAAGCATTGCGATTCCCAAGAGAGTGTGCGCAGCTCTAGCTGCTTCCATGACTTTGTGTAGATATACAGGAGTTGAAAATCCAACCCAGAAATACTACCTTTCCTATCACTTTCCCTCTTCACAGTAAAACACAAAATACAGCTTTTTTTTTTTTTTTTTTTTCCAAATTTTAGAAAGAAGTGCTTCTCAGGATCCCCTTTCTTTACAAAATGATACAATCATTTTTCCATTATACTGACATATTTATCTGTGGGAAGTGCAAGGGAAAGAACTCTGCCCAATATATTCTGCTTTTTCTCTTTTTTTTTTAACACAGTGTCTTGAATCAGTGAGAGGTCTCCTATGGACAAATATGATTTAAACCCATAAAGGTTAAGGGTTTTTTTAGCTGAGTGAATGTCTTAAAAGCTGCTGTGAGTCAACAGCAATTTTGCAGTCTTAATTTTGTGTGGTCCTTGTTTGGAGAGTATTAGGCATAAAGTTGTCATACTGGAGCTCTAATGGGTGCACTCAATAGGTGTGATTTATGGGACTTGCTGCCTTCTGAGAATGAAGTCATGTAGTGTATCAGGGTTGCCCTGCAAATGAGGCAATTAAATTTTGTCATCTTTCTTCCAAAGGTGTCCTGAGCTGGGGTAAGAGCAAGCATGGGGGAATGGAAAATACGGGGTAGGAAAGCGAGGTGATTAGATGCCATCTGTTGATGAATACTTAAAACACTTTTTCTAAAGTCTTTAATTGAATTTCATTTGCTGAATTCTAGTGCCACGTCTGAAGGCAAACAGGACATCTTTTACTTGCCAGTTCTATTTATAAGCCTGTGAAGTAGATCATTGTAATGAATACAGATGGGCAATAACTACAAAGTTATTGCATAACTTTTCAAAATTTTATGATTGCCTTTCCTACTTCCTCTTAGAATAATAGCTCCACTGTACAGCCTGCAGACCATTCACTATATCTTTCATACATTTTACCACTTCAGCAGATTTTAATTTATTTGAGACACACTAGAAGTGGTAGGTAAACAATCTACAGAAAAAAACCTGATTTATAAGACAAGGAAGACTTGAACCAGTATTAAGTTTCTTTGGAGATCACTTGGTGAATGCAAGTGTATATGATTTTTCATCTTTCTGACTTGGCAGCAAAGGGCAGTGAGTGTGTGTGTGGGGAGGAAGTCAACTGAAAGCCACCCACTGCCAGCTTTACAGAATATAGAACAGGTTTGTAATAGGATGTCTAGTCAGATGGAAAGTGTTTTTGTATGATTTGCAGGTTTAAACACGTCTTAGGGAAACTTTCAGACCTACTATGAGAAATCGAACTTTTCTTCACAGAGATGAAGCAGGCTTGGTTTTGCACCCTGGTGCTAGCTGGAGTAGTCTGGATCTGTGACTGTCAATTCTTCTTTCTCCTCGCTCCAGTCCAAACGATTCTTCTTCCACTTCTGAAATAATGAAGTGGAACACTTTTTCCTGAGCTGTAATTACGAGTAAACTTACTTCTGAGAGTATGATCCATGTTCCATTTAAGTCAATGGAAGCCTCTGAGTTGATAAAATGAGTACTGGATCTGTCCCTAAAACAACTGGGTTTCAATGCTGGCCACACTGAAGCTGATGGCAAAGAGAAAATAGAATTTCGTCCTGGTGTCTATGCATCATCTGCTGTGTGGGATTGCTTCCCCTTGAAGGCGGAGTTAAGTGCTTTTGAACCACATGCAGTTTTTTTTTTTCTTCTTCTTTTTTTTGCTTCTGAAACCAGTCCCAACTCAAGTCTGCAATCCTCAGGACCACCAATAATGAACTGTATGAATGCCAGTTAAGCTGGTCTTTGAACCCCCTTTTGGAAATGATTTAGGATTACACAATGGACTCTCAAAAACAAAGACCCGTGATCTAAATATTCAGAAATGTATTACATTTCCAGAAATCTGTCAGAGACACTTGATTTTCAGAAGGGTCCCTGCATGTGAAAAAAATTGACTTCTAAAATACTTCATGGAATATAATAAAAAATGTGGATACCTCCGTTGTTTTTTTGTAACTGAAATATCACTTCATTTATTAAATTTTTACAGCACACAACACCAAGGAATGCTTACATCTTAGAAGTATGTTTTGGAGTTGAATTCCCATTCATATTTCTTTGGTTAATCTTTCTAAATAAAACTACCAGGACTGAGATTACAGTGGCATGAGTGGTTCTGCAAGCTGATTTTGCCAGCACAGGGAACACTATATCCCCAACTAGCAATAATGGATTTTTGTTATTGTTGTCAGCTTTTTATTCAAACCTAGGATGCAAAAGACTATTTATCTTTTTTTTTTTTTCCTCCTCATAATGTCGTGGTATTTCTTTTATTATCTACTACTATAATAATTTTGACCCTTGCTATCCACTTTGAATAAAGGGCAGCTGTTGTTTAGCTCGCCTTTCCTTGAGGCGTAAGGTCTCTGACTTTGCTAGATGAATTGTCTCGAGAAACCACAAGCACATACTTAGTACTGTGCCAGCAACTTCATAATACTATTGTGAATAGAGCTAAAATATTTTTCGATGTGTTTTCTTTTTTTCATTCTGATCAACAGTTTAAAATTGGAAGAAGAACTGAAGCCTGCAGTTTCACAGTCTCTCAGCGGCCTCCCATCTTCCAACTGGAATCTTTCAGACTTCAGCCTGCATTGTGCGTGGCAGAAGAAGGTAAATCTGCCTAACCATCACTCCTGCTCCAAACACCAAAACCTGTATTATCAGCATTTCAAATCATAATTTTCCCTTTCACATGCAGACAACCACTTCCTTCATATGAATGAGGTCACAAGCATTTTAGATTCCTGATCTCTGAAGATTTTATTCTTGCTTTTCCCTCTTTCTATATTTTTTAAATACTTTGGCATGAGTTGGTTCTTTCACCATATGGAACCACTTCTACCTCCTTATCCCCTGTACACACTTTCCCACTCAACATGATGACATGTGACCACTCAACTCATAAACAGGAGTTAGGGAAACAGAGGTTAAACCACGGGCACCAAAAGTGGTTTTGAGAATGCAAATGTGGAAAAAGTGGGATAATCCACAAGCATGTGGTTTGTTACCATCTGCCTCATGCTCTGAATGTATAAGCACATTAACCCAGAGTTTACAATTGAAGGGACACAATGTTTTTTTTCCTGGTAAAATACTGTGCGTTTTGGCTTGAAAAGCATGCTTGCTTCCCTTCCCGCGGTGAGATTACAGGTGCTACACGCTGCTATTATGGTTGATCTTTTTCAATAAATTTCCCACACAGGCCAGGATACTAAACACGCAACTCGACTTGATCCTGATGGATCACCTATAATCTCACATCTACCTTCTTCCTCCTGTAGCCCCATCTAGCGGCTTGCTACATCTGTACATCTGCCACATCCCCTATCTACATATGCACGTGAATGAGAAATGTGTAAAATAAAGGTATACGTATGTGCAGAAATATATGTTTGCAAATGCATATCTTCACCCGCATGCAGATTCCAAAAGATGTTTAGCATTATTTGGGCATTATTGAGGTGACTGGCAGCTTCCATGCACAGGCAACGAACCTGCCCTGCAGTGGCAGGGTGGGATAGAGGGAGGGTGGCAGAGGGTATAAGGTACATGGAAAATACTATCCCCTGGGTGTACATACTGGGCACAACTCCAGACTGGTTGGGAAGTGCTGTCGCCAGCTGGGACTTTTTCAGCTCAAGGGCTGTTGGCACTGCTGCTGCATGGACTTGCCTCAAAAACAAGCTGACTTTTCAGAAAGCTCATGCCCAGGTAGCTCCAAGGTGCCACAGGGATTGTATATCTCTTAAAAGGAGTGAAAGCTAATGTCTACCAAAATAGTATAATGCATACCTGGACTCACGGATCTCCAGAGGTCCTTTCCAATCTCTACCATTCTATGATTCTATGCCAACAGGGGAAAAGAGGGACAGTTGAATTTAGAAGTTGCTCCCCAGCTTTTGCACTTTGACTTTGCTGTAAATGTTCATCCCGCAGATGAACACTCAAAGCTGAATACTTCTTCCTTAACTTTTCTTGTTCTTTTATTTTTTTAATTTATTTAGAGTTTCCATTGAGAATAGGCTTAAGGTGATTAAACAAAGGAAGAAGACTGGCTAAGATAGTGGGAGAATATAGGAATTATAGGAACATCTGATGGGAGGTGTGGTGTCCAAGGCAGGACTCAAAAACGGATAATGAAGTATGGATCTTACGAGAAGTTGGTGAAACATCCACACAACTCAAGTCTTGCTTTTGGGAAATGATCCTTGACGCCTCTTTCTGAAGAGTCACTCTTCAGCTTTAGACATCACCTCCTTCAGCTGAGACTTCTTGGCCAACACAGGCAGTCCTGGTAGCATCTGTCAGCATCAGCCCTTGGTGCCTCAGCTTCTGGCACTCAGTGACTATTTCAGCTGAGACACTTCACCATGTCCACTTATTTGGAAGAGGAGGAGAAAGGCTGTGTGAGGCACCTGAAACAGGTAGAGCCATTTCAAAGAAACAGTAGACCCAAATATTTGTCAGAAGCACAGAGCCAGCTTAAATGCCTGACCTACTTGTGAAATCTGGCACCAGAATTGTTATCAACAGAGTACCTGGGCAGACTGGAATCAGGGCTGTAATTAGCTACAGAATCTGCTGTCAAGAGCTGCTCCAGGATCTGAGGGACACAGGACACAAGGCCTTATTAGCAACACAGTCCAGACAATTGTTCTGCTTGCTGCCCATGCTTCTGTCATGCAGATGACACTCTAAATGATTTCTAAATCTATTATTCAAATTTTCATGTGCTTTCATCACACTCCACGAGATAACCACGTCTTTTACAAAGGTCTAATGAAGCAGGGAGCTGGTGAGCTGAAATCTGTAGTTTTGTGGCTCAGGTCTGTTGCTGACAGACTTCATCCAGGTCATTTCACCCTCTGTGTCATAGTCACCCACCTGCAGAAAACACTGTTAATAATATTTAACTACCTCATGGTACTAAATTGCAGCTTAATTAATGGTTTGCAAAGCACTTTGAAATGTTCACTGGAAATAGGCAAAGGATAATTAACATCACGTATTTATTTAGTGAGCTTTCCCTGCCAGGCACAATCTTCCTAAAATTCCCCTTGCAATAACTGTTTGCACTGCTCTAGGAAAAACAAAGCGGTTCAGCCAGTATGTTTTCTGTGGGGAGACTTTTTGCTGCATGAATCAAATGGTTGAAACCTGAAGAGAGCGGCTGCCAAGATGAAGGGCAGACATGTTCCTGAACAGGGGGGTAGGGAGAAGAACAGATGCACAAGTGTTCGTGGTCCCTCAGAGGTGTGTGCATTGTACCAGCCAATCTTAATGACACGTCTACAAGGCTCTTATTCTCTCCTGAGCTTGACCAAAACAGGCCCATGTTCTTCTGTAGGACTGCTGCTCGTGTCTCATGGGTGAATGTGGGCATCAGCTAGACAGCAAGGTCTTCACAGCTGACTTGATTCTGTGAGAAATTTCATATGTCCCCTTCACTGTGCTTTCCAAATCATGCTGCATATGGAATTATGGCTTCAAGACCAGAACAGGAAAAATCTTCAGTCTGAATCACTCTTGCCATAGTGAAGCTTGTACCTCTGCCCAGGAAAAGTCACAGATTCACATACCTGCCACACCAAGCTGCACTCTCGATATATGCAATGGATGCGGCACAAATGATGAAAGCTGGAATGCAGCTCCCAACAGCAAAGGAAGCAGCACACAAGAAAGCACAGCCTACCTGGGAGTCTTTGCAGGCTTTTGATTTCCAGGCGTACCTGTAGTGCTGGAGGGAAGGCTAAGTATTAAGTCTGGCCGAATGATGAATAAGTAGTTTCTAGTAAGAAGCTGCTTATTCTTGGATAGTATTGAGAAAACTAAATTTTAGGTCTAAATTTTGCGCTGACCTTGGAGAGGTCATGATCACTCACTCCAGAATGACTGATGCTGCTGATGCTCTGTCTTTTATCACTTCCTTGCCCCTGAGGTGAGATTAGAAGAAAACACTAACAATTCCTACAACCTTTCCACAGCATTATGAGTAAGAAATGGGTGGTTCAAAGCAAACAGGGGAATATGATGCCTAAACCAAGCAGGCTTTGCCTAGTTAGTTTGTACAGTAACAAACACTGAAGATTTCTCCAGTCGTATTGTGAAATTCTGCCTCCTAATGGGGACAGAGGCTTAGGATAAATTGTAACTGCACCTCACCATCAGTCTGGATTGAAGAGCTCAATTCCCTAGGTCAGTCCTTGATGAACAGTAAATAGGAAAATATGCCTAGAAAGCCCTCTGTGCATGTGCTTATAATTTTTTTTACCATTCTTTCAAAGACATTGTGTCATTGAAGAAATGCATACATTGAAAAGGCTGCTTAGAGGCTTTCAGGTAGACTAGAGCTATTTAATTACATTGACGATTTTTGTCTGCTTATGTTAGCATCTCTAACCTGAAGCTTTCGTAAAATGTAACCCAGCACCCTCAAAAGAAGGAAATCAGTTTTAAAATCATGGCATTTATAAAATAAATTTAAAAAAAATAAAGCTTGAGTTTTTACTTTCCCTCCCCATGATCATCTGATTTTTAAGTTTTTAGATCTCCTTTCCAAGCTTTCCTCTATAATCACACAAGTTGGAAAGATTTCTTTTTGTGGGTTACTTTTCAGTGAATGCAGAGATTATAATTCAATCATGTGCCTTTGTCAAATGAAGCTATGAAAGCATCAAATCTAGAAAGACACAAAACGAAATCAGTGAAACTCTCAAAACTGTAACTTCTGTCTGCTGCACCTCACATTGCAGATTTCACATCTGCCTTTGATCAATCACCCCCAGGCCTGGGTGGGACATCACAAGGGCAGAATCACTTCGGTGCAGAGACACAGGAATATGGGGCAGGATGGGAGCCCACGTCTCAGTCTCACTTCCCTGATCACTGACCTACTTATGAACCACGAGGTCCCATCTACTCTCACAGCAGATTATGCCTTACTCCAGGATCAGCTCCGATGAGATCAAAGAAGCTGCCTGCAGAATAAGTTATTAATCTGGGTAAGGCTGAAACAGATCTGTCTTGGGTTGCCTCTGAACTAAAGTGCAATTCAGCCACTAAGGTAAGGCTTATCCCTTTCTTTGACTTAAGCCTACCACAATGCAGAAGTGCCCTCTAATGTTGTTCATTAAATGGAAGGCCTGCATGCTCAAGCAAAGCTCCTGATAGCTGCAGGTGTATTTTTCTTGGGAAGCTAAATTGCTAGAGAAATAAAAGCTTTGGTTAGTTTAATTTGGCAAGACAAAAATGCCGTCCTAGGAGATGACTTTATTTAGAAACTTTATTTTTCCCCTGTTAACTTAGATATTTTGTTGAAAAAAATAAGTTTAAAGGTTCAAAAGTTCACAAGTGATTTTTTCTGTTTTATTAAAAAAAATATATATAAAAAAAATTTCCCAGCTGGATAGGACACACCTTGGATGAATGTGTTTTTACAAAAGATGTTAAACTCAAAAGTGATATTTCATTTGTAGCTTTGCTATAGTTTTAATTTTATTTCATATAACTCATTTGCCTAATATTAGACTCTGTAGCCCTAAAGCACAAGGAAAAGGGAACTGCTTGCTTCTAACAAAATTTCTGACTTTGCTAGCATGAGATATGCAACATGTAATTCTATCAGTCATTCCATTCTTTGTCTTTAGTGGAATGAGATCTAATGAATTTAATTGTTGACATTTCCTTACTCTATTTAAGAAATATTCTTCACCATTGGAAGCTGGATCATGACAAAACCAAGAATGTTCAGCCAACTTCAAGATCAGCTACTAGGTGACAGCTGGCACATGAGAACAGAAGACAAAGATAGTATACAGTCTTCATGCATGCCCAGTTGGTGCGGAAAATACAGAGGTCGTCATAGAGTGAAATATTAATCTGACTTTTTCTATACAGCCTAAATTCACAGAAGAAAAAGGAAAAAAAAAAAAAAAAAAAGAGAGAACCCGAAGGAAAGATGCGAGAATGTAACACAAGATAATCAACAAATAACTCTAAACAAAACCCAGCACTTGACATTCATTAAATATTGCACTATGTGCTGCATGCACCTGCTAGGATGAGTGAAAATGTCATATTTGATCTTGTTGTTTCTGGCCTGCAGATGGTCAGAGAACAGCACAGAGAACAGTTAGGAGATTTATCAGAGCATCCAAAAGTAAAACTGTGTATAAAAATGTAGTGAATACTTTGAAGGGCAGTTATGGGGGATTTGGGGAAAGACTTCTGGCATAAATGGCAGGACACATCTGTGCCTTCTTCTCTGATCAAACCAAGCAGACATTAGCAGAAGGGGTGAATGTCACTGGGTGCACAGGAAGCTGTTTACTTGTGACTTGAGAGAGCCTGGAGCACTTTCACAGGGAGCCTTGACCTTTGGAGGGCAGCTGGGATGTATTACTGTGGGTGGTTTCGTAGTTTATATTTCTCCAGAGAATCCTCAGACACTCCAAGCAGCTACAGCCAGATTAGATGACCGGTCAGCCTTTTCAATTCCCACTGTATAGCAGGTGAAACAATACAAAAAGTATTGAGTAAGGAACATTAATCTGTATTCAGAGCTTTTTAATAGATTATAAATAAATATATCTACTTTATTCCTTTGAATTCTACCCGCTTGTGTTTAGCTATGTGTTTTTAGTGGCAACACAATCTCTGTGAGCTGCAGACCCAACAAAATCATGAGCTATTTTTAAAAAAATAAAAATAATCTGAGCTGAGATTTAAACTGGGGTGTGGTGGAACAGAGAGGGTGAAAAGTTTGATGGCGTATCAATAGGCAGTTGGGACCTCCTGGCAATCCCTTCACTTCCTCTTCAGTGAACACAAGATTTTCAGAGGTGCATTTTTGTTGCCACAGTTTTGCAGCTTCCCGTTTCAGCCCTAGTTTATGCATTCCCCAGCAAGAAATCAAAAGCTGTCACATGTTACCTCTTATCCTCTGAACAAACTTTTTCTTTCAGGCACTTTGGCTTAAGCAAATAGAATTCCACAGAATTTTCATTTTAAAATTGATGCCCTTCCTTTAGCATTATGTTTAACTCCTTCTGAGAGAAGGGCTGAGAGGGTATTGCCAAAGTAGTTTCTGGCCGGCTTGAAGCACAAGACAGAGGAGACAGGAAGCATCCTGTACCTTCAGGAAGGCAAGAGGGGCAGAATGGTAGAGAAGACAGAAAAGGAAGTTGTTATAGAAATTAAATAAAGTGAAAGCTTTGGGTGGAGAGACAGGACAGAACAGGGAATAGAGGATAGAGGATCCAGGCAAGCTGTCCATCAGGTGAGGAGGAGATAGTAAGAATCATGAAGCAAAGCTTAAACAAAAAATCAGTCTCACAGCATAGATGGTCAGTTACCTTCACCCCCTGTTTTCATTGAATTCCACCTGGATAAGAAGAATGAATGCTGTAAGAGCTGTACAGGATGGAAGGAGTTTAACAAACTCGAGTAGCCATTCATGGCTTTACTTGTGATGATTTAGAAGCAGGTTTCATGACCAAACCTCCTGCCCTGCCTCCTTGAATACTACATTTGAGTGAAAAACTTTTTGAAAATAAGTATGTTTAGTAAAAATGTAGGTTTCAGTACTTTATTTCCATGCAGTCTATCTTTCCTCTCCTCTTCTTTACCCCCTGCTGCATTTGTGAGAATATGACCTCATATTTAGGCACAGCAAAGCACAAAACAGAGGCGGGAAGAGTGATTGACAGAAGGATGATATTTTATGAATGAGAAAGGTAGAATTATATGTTCATTTCCATTTAATTGTTGTGGAGAAGTATCTTATTTTTATTTATGAAACATTCCTGGTAAGTGCAGTATATTTTTGTTGGCTGGTATTGGTATTGGTGAAATCCAATGCTGTTGATTGAAATGGTCTGGTTATGTGTTGGTGATTTGGGCATCACTATAGTTTCAGAAAAAAAGTGATAGCGGTTCCAGGCAGCTATTTTTCGTTAATTCCCTGTAGCAGATTCTTTTTCTCTAGGCAGGAAACTCTAACAAGTCTAGGTGAATGGGCCAAAGGAAAGCAGTGGTTTTGTACACTTCCCTAACATTCATGTGGCTTGGGCCGTTTCAGAGGCTTGGAAGTCTTGACTGGGGACTCTGAAACTTGCATTTTCAGAGTACTCGACAGATATTTTGGATAGATGACAACCTCCTCTTTTCCCTAAAGTCCTTCTTTCTAACTTTTCCATTAATATTTACTTTTTGCAGTCACATCTCAGAGAAGGTTTGGGGATTTTCATTCACTGCTAAAGCTGTCAGTCAAAATTGCTGGTTTTCTTTTTTCTTCTTCTTCTTTAGATTGTCGCTACAGTTTATCATCCCAATTCCAAGGTTCATGTCACTCAAACGCCATGTCTTTCTTCTGTGCAGACTTTCTGATACTAACATCTTCCCTCACAGTAATCAGGTCTTTTCTACCTCCCCTTCAGCTTTCTTCATGATTTTTTGCCTTCCACATCTAATTAGAGATCACTGTCTTTTTTTTTTTTCATACTCTTATGGCAGATAAGTGCTAACATACTTAAATCGGGGATGAAGCAGCAAACACCAACAGCCTGTTGCCACCTTGGAAAGGAAGGTCCTGGACTAGTAGGGCGGATCAAAATGAACGGAAGTCATGGATACTCTTACAGAAAACACTTGAATGCTATTCCAGCTCTCCCTCTTCTAATGTAAAAAATAATACATTCTTTTTTTTCCCAGGTTCTCACCTCATTCCCACTGTCCTGCAAGCAACATTTCTTTCTTACAAAGCTGATGATTTAAAGAAAATATATGTTGAGAGTTAGTTAGAATGCATCCAAGCTTTCTCTTTCTTTATAAAGTTGTGGTGGCCTGAAAAGAACTGCTCTCAGTTCAATTTATAGTCATCATGAGAAAACAGAATGCTGAGGACTGGGCCTTTAAGAAAATCTTCTGTGAACATAGGATGTCAGGAGAGCTACAAGGTTTGGCTATGATTTCCCCTTCACTTTGATTAACCCCTTTATTCACCAGGACACTACACTTCCTGGGTAACTATCTCCTCCGCTGTCTCTTTCAATTATATCCCCAGTGTGCATTCTTAAAAGGTGCTTTTGAAGTCAGAATCTTCTTATTTCTTTAATAAAAATAAGAACAATTTAGAAGTGCCAACACATAAAACACATCCAAAAAAAATTGATTAACACAGTAAAATGATTAGCATTGGTTCTGTCACGTTGCTTCACTCAAGTGTATTTGAGGATGTTAGCTGGCACAGTATAACCAGTCTGGATCATGATTAGCACTCATTTGGACACAATAGTCAAGTCTGTCTAGTAAGTGACTCCACCTTTGTTGAATGTGCTAATCTTTGAAAGGCCAGAGGACTGTCTAAAAGAGTGGAAAATCAAGGATCATCTTAAGACCAGCTCACAAAAGTTACATTTATATTGTCCAGGGAAGGACTTATCTTCTCTCTGAAAATTATTCTAATGCAGATGTGTGGGAATACTTGAACCACATGTGGCATCTGGTGAAAATAAAGATTTATTTTGGCTGAATTGGCTGTATTAGCAGATAGAGATCCTGCTTTGAACTAGATCTTAGTTCATAGCCTGCTGCTGCCTTGGGATTAATTTCAGAATTTCTATTTGTTTTTAATATGGAGAAATTACTTACAGCTGATTTTTTTAATGTCTTTGTATTCTTCAAACAGGCAAGCTACTGAAAAGAGATGGGAAAGTCAGAAAAGACTGAAAATGACAGTAATTTTAGATGACCTCAACTACAGCTTTTTGATTTAAGTTTTAAAGAAGGGTTATCCTGATCTTGCAGAAAGCAATATCCATCTTGACAAGAGCTGGATTTTCATGCATTTATTCTCACCATGCTGTGTCTTCACTAGACAATGCTCTCTGCGGACATATTTGGGCCACACCACTGCTGCTTTCTCAGAAGCGTCACTGTGACAATGCACAGGCACATTTTCAGTCTGTGTCCTGCTGTCTTTTGCTGTGATTCTCCTTTCCCAGGACATTCTTTGACCTGTTGCACCATCTTTGCCTGGCTTTGCCCAGGAGACAAAGTAAATTCTTGCAGAGACAGGTCAGCAATGAGATATCTAGTACTGCCATTGATTCCTGCTGTTCTATCCTGTTTTGAGCATGTCTTGCTTCCCATGGCAAAATAGAAAACATAGTGGGTGGCAGTGGATGTTAACCGGGGAAATTAGCACAGAAGAGGAGGGGAGCACAGCTCCTTTGTTGCCAGAATTGAGAGTGAACAAGTTTCAGTGGTGGAGAGTGTGGTGGTGCATACCCCCCGTCCAGGCTGCATTGTGATGTCAACCCCAATCAACATTATATTCTTGTTTTAATTACAAGTGCAGTGAGATGGGACAATCTGGCACTTTTTGGTTGTGCATACTGGAGAAGTGAGTTGAAGCAATCCAGTATCTTCTTTTCCTGGGTATAAGTCCAGTGAGTTGGAATGGTTAAGCACTCCTTAACAGCACCTGAAATTCCTGATTATTTAAGAAATGTACCAAAACTCCTCCTGCCTAGATCATAGCCCACTTTCAAGAGTGCCAAGGTAGCCTGACAGGAATAATGACCACAGTGAAAAAGTACTGAACAAAGTCAAATATATTGCAATCCTACAAAAATCCTAAGTGCGGCTCTTTGGAGCTCTCCAGGATCACATCAGGCTGTGTATCGGCATCTCCCTCTGAGTCAGGATGCTTCTCATACCTGACTCAGCCCACTGGTAAAGTCAACAAAGGAAAAGACCATTCACTTGTAAAAGCCAATTCACTGTAATAAGATTTTGTAAAATCCTAAAAATCAAGTACCAGAAATTTACTGTAATCTGCAGAAAAGGAAACATCTTGATCATAGCTTAACCTCTATATCTGTATATATCTCTCTGTGTGTACAATTTTCTTACAGAACCTTGTTGAATACTTGTATAAAACATTGCATTGATTATAACCAATCATTGATTGATTAAGAATTGCTATGAAATCATGCAGTCTGTTCTTATAATTTAGTGTAACAATGTTAATGAATTTTAAAACGCTGCTACCTTTGAG
This sequence comes from Baryphthengus martii, assembly GCA_013396935.1. Classification (NCBI taxonomy): domain Eukaryota; kingdom Metazoa; phylum Chordata; class Aves; order Coraciiformes; family Momotidae; genus Baryphthengus; species Baryphthengus martii. Next base: position 128,476 of record VWZK01004884.1, read on the forward strand.
TTATATAGGACCTGTAATGCCATGTTAAATCACTACCACTGAAATCCCTGTACCCAAATTCTCTGAGACAGAAACCACTGATTAAGTCTGGTATTAGGATTGGATCTGTCTGGGCCTAGACTCCTCTCTGAGTTTAGAGAGCAAGGGGGTCTATTCTAAACTTCATGACTCAACAGGAGGGCCTCCCTTACCTTTCATTCCCTATCTCCATGTAAAATCTTTTCAGCCTGCCCCCAGATTGATTTGCATTTGTGTTTTTATCCCATGTAAAAAGTAAAAGAGTAAACATTAGCATCAAACTTTGTAAAGTCAAACTTTTACAAATTCATATTTAAGTCACTTTTACTAATATCTTTGGTGGTTATTCTTTAAGCAATCTATGACAAACTGGCATAGTCAGTAGGATCCTAAATCAGGATTCTGTGACAATTGATTTAAGTGCTTTAAACACTCATTCCAGAACAGTAAGACTCAAACAAGCTTTCAGACTCTCACTATCATGCAAATCGGCCTGTACTTGACCGATTACCCCTGTAGCACCTCTCACTCTGTGATGTAGCATGTTGCCTCATCTGTGACCTGCCTGCATCTTGCCCTCAAGGTTGTAAAGCAAGAAAGGAGCCCCAGAGTTGCCATTTGGGCAAGCTGTCTTTGTTGCTTTGAGGAATTTTCTATTCCTCAGGCTGGCCGTGAGAATGCATGTTCCCAATATGAAGTCTTCCCAGTGCATCTGCTGTCATGCGAGCAAGAAAAGATGAACTACTGGCATAGAGAAAAAGAAATCTGTTCTCCTTCCTCTCAGCGGAAGAGGATTGTGGGTAGGCAGATGGGGTGGGCAACGTGTCTATGTCTTCACTCCCATGTATAATACCCAAAGTGAAGTTTTTCTTCTGTGATTCAAGTCAAAGATATCAAAGTAGTTTATTATGCATTCCACTTCATTGTGAGATCTCTTCAGATCTGATAAACCAAGTGTATGTCATCATTTGGCCTTCTAGGCAAACCACAGCACACTGTAGAGAGGATTTTGAGTGGGTGGTACTTACCGCTAACATTAAATGCCCAGGGATGCTATTAAGAGAATAAAACTTCCTGGGAGTTCATTCTTTTGATTAAAATGTAATATTTCAACTATAGACTGCAATTTATAATATCTCTTAATCAAAGAAACCAGGATGTTACCATTGTAACCGCAATTTGTCTAGCTAGAGCTCATTCAAAGTTTTAAGCAAACTTGTTTTGTTCTGAATTTTATGAGCTAGTTTTCTGTAGTGCATGTAGTCCCACTGAGCTCACTTCTCTGCTGCAAAATTCTAAGTAGAAGGACATCTTTAAGGATTTGATAGATTTGTATACATTTATGCCATCATGTCTGATGGCAATGTGAAAGGCAACATAATGAAGGACAGGGGCTTTTTTATCCATTTGCATACTCCTCCAGTTCCCCAGACAAAGATAAATGGATACAAAGACAACAGTCAACTGAATATTTCAATGAGTAAGTGAACTCATACCCTTCTGAAAAAAAAATGTACAGCTGTCATCTTTTAGACCTATAGTCACCCCAAAATAGACTCTTGGCTCTTCTTAAACTTTTCTAGTTTCTGAGGATTTATGAATCACATTTCTACTCTGCAATAGCTCCAAATAATTAAGATAAATCAGTTTCTTTCCCCAGATGAGATTTCACCTCTATGATTTTACCAATCCACATAATGCCAGCCATCCTGTAACATATTTACAACTGGACTAGTCAGGGGAGCAAGACATTCACATTAGTGTAGAGTTTATCACCCTTAATGCTTACTTGAGATCTTGTTTTTATTATTCAAATGTTACTGACAATCTGATGACTGGTCTGTCTGAAGATGTGCCTGTCTGGTCTATGTGAAATTAATTGGTAACCTCAAACTAGTTCCATCTGAACAGATGCAGTTACCTTCAAGCCACTGTCATGAACGGCTTTGATTGAAGAAAACAAAGGATTGATCAAACCTCTTTTTCAAAGAAGAGGTGGTTACAGGTACAAAGCCATGTTTTGGGATGCATGCTACAAGGTTGTAATCTGAGATTGTATTGGATTTGGGTGAGCTGGA
>VWZK01004886.1:0-14502 GCA_013396935.1 Baryphthengus martii
GCATGGAAAGCTCTGAATGGGAATGGGAATGTATTTTGAATAGAAAGAAAAATAAATTTAATAGGAAGAAAAGATGATTTCTTGAATTCTACGTTATACTTAGGGGAAAAGGATTTCCAGATGTGAATTAAGCTGAACTATATCGAGCAGATCAAGCTGTTTTAAATAGATATATTTTTAATTACTTTTAGTATTAAAATCTATTATGTTGTTCAAAAGAACAACGCTATGACTTGTCAAACTTTTGTATGTAGTAAGATTTGGTGATGAAATTCTGAATTAACTTTGAACAGAAACAATTAAGAACAGAATCTCTTGAGTTATTGCATCTATTTGTAATTCCTTTTTCAGTTCCCATGTGCAAGCAAATCATGGAGAGCACAGAGGGCCAAATCTGCTTTCAGAATACAAGCCTGGGGCAAGGAGACATGATTAAGATGAGATAGTATATATGAAGCTGGAGTAAACGTGCAAGAGGTGATTCATTTTTTCTGTGCACATAAAAGAGAGGGGAGATTGTCCTATTATTATAACAATGACCAAGTTGACTCTGAAATGAGCACGCTTCAGAGTCACAACAGTTCTCCAGAAGATTTGGAAGGAGACACCTTCTACTCAGTCTTCAAACACTGTGATACAAACCTCTCACAGCTCCATGTCACTTCAGAAATGTTGAGTTACAATATACTAGTTTCTGGGGTTTGTAAACATGCAGGTGAGCAAACAGGTATATTAATTTTCTCATTACACAAAACTGCTCTACATGAACTAACAGGGTCATGACTGTTCACGGTTTTCCTGAACCAGTGAAGCTGTGAATTGGGAGGCATTTAAGGAAAACAAAAAAAACCCTAATAACAACAAAATCCAAAAAAGCCGAAAGATCCCAGAAAAGGACTGATTATATCTATGTCATTCTTGACAGATTTAACTTATTTTGAAAGATCTTCAGGACTTCCACAATGTATTCCATAAGATAGCTGTGTGGTGAGCTACCAAGTTCCTTACTGAGAACGTTTTTTATCAAAGGCATATTTTTTTACCAAGGGTACGAAAGGCAGCCATGTGCCTACTTGTGAAGAGATACATAAGAAACTATAGCATCTTTCTGTATTTCCTAAGATTAAATTCACTTTTCTGAAACTAACTTTTTCTCGTTCTGTGTAATTACAGTATTTCCAGCTTCATTCTAAAGTGGTATGTTCCACCTACTCTGTCTAAAGAGTCATTTACCTCTCATTCTGTCTTCTAAATGACTTTAGGATCAAACTTAGCTTTTATGCTCACCTCCAGTCCTATATCTGCATATCTTTTTTTCTAGTAAAGTTCACAAAAACATCTAACACTTTGGAAAGTTCAATGAAGAAAAAAGATTTTACTCTCTATTAGGGAGTGAGGAGAAATCAGGACTTCCCAAATATGATAAATTAGTCAAAATGGCCGTAACTCATTACTCCAACTCACAGTTGTCCTTCTCAGATAAAGAATTCATTGGTAAAAAAAAAAAAACAAAACAACTCAGATTATTTTTATCTTGTACCTGTCTAAGCTTGTTATACCTAGGAGCAACCAGGCGCATCAAGAACAACATATTTCTCTCTTCAAATGCTGATTAGCCATTTACACTGCATCCCTCTGCTTGAAGATTTCAGCTTAATCAAGCTGCTCTAGAGACGACAGGAGTGATGAAGTATTAAAGAGAAGGTAGGACTGAGTGCCATAAAGTTGCCTCCTTGCTTTTTTTTCAGCCCGCTGCAATATGCAGTTCTGCTCCTTCAGATTACTAAAGAAGCCACATCCTTCAGACTAGCAACTACAGAGGAAGAGAGAAACTGTGTAGAGTACTGGGGGAAGCACACTGCATGGAATCATGCCATTCAGTGATCTGTGAAGCTTCCAGTAATTCAGGCATTTCCTCTCTGGAAGTAACAATTTGGTAATTCCAAATGTAGCAGCCAGTCACTCCAGACCCCTAATAGCAAATATTTTTTTTACATAAACTTAGGGTCACTTTTGCACAAGATTTTAAAGCCATAATGTCCATAACAAAGACCTTTCTTGGTGCAGAGTTTTTATTATATGCACGGCATGAGGGTGAAAAAGGTCATTTGTCTTCTGCTGCACCAGACAGGGAAAGACCATCTCCCTGTTTTCCACAAGTTCAGTAGTTTTTCTTACAGGTTTTTTCTAGGGCAGTCAAAGATATTGTTCTCAGTACCTCTGAGAAGTACTATGATTGAAGGAAAAAAAGGTTTTATATATCCCTTGCCTCTTCCTCTAGTTTCAAATATCATATGAAAAAGGCATGTTTCTTTTGCCCACACCTTTTTATTTCACATTTCTTCTGCTGTGCTTGTGTCTAGAATTGTGTTGCATAGATGAATGATAGTAGCTGTACAGTCTCAGTCCATGGGAAAGTATTTATATTCACAGTTTTCTTTTCTCACTTGTAATTGATTCCAGAGAGAAAACATATATATTAATACATATTATCTCGTTTGCAGTACAGACATCTAATCATGAAGGTATTCCCTATGTGAAACTCCCATTCAAGTCAGAGTTATGCCTGCAAGTGGACAGCAAGGTCAGGAGCAGATTTACTTTCATATCGTTTTTACTCATTGACAGAGTAAGTTTACTTTCTAATATGTTACAAAGAGTGATGAGTAAACCACAGAGTGTCTCTACACTTGGACAAACACCAAAAACTGTGGATGCTCTTTTGAACTGTGTTCCAACTGTCTAAAGCCACTTGATTCTCCACAGCTGGGCTGGAAGTCTTACAAGATTAGATATTTCAGCACTTCTGCTTCCCATCCTGGCCAAGAGGAGATAGTTTAAATTTGAAGAGAGAGGGGGGAAAGGGGGAAAAACAAAAATAAGACCATAGCAAGCATTAAAAATAAATTAGATTTTCAAGTATTTACCTGTAACTAGGATTCCAGTAAAATTCTGTTCTTAACATGTGTATCCCAGTGACTGGCCCCAGAGCATGTAACACTTTGTTGTGTGAAGGTGGGGGGGGGCAGAATTTAGTAAGAGAAAAATCCCCTTGTGATCTAGCCGGTCCTCAGAGATTAGAAGGGCTAGGGGAGGCTGGACTGATCTCTTAAGAGGTACATCAGTTAAGATGTGTCGCTATAGGTCTGACTCCAGACCACACTTAGGTCCAGTCAGTAGTCAAGATTCACGAATAGCGTAGTCACTGTGTCTATAGGTCCAACCCCAGATTCACAAACAGCTTGTATGCTGTAGGTCTGGTTCCCTGAGAGGGAGCAGTTGGATACACGAATAGCACAGTTTTCCCGTGATTATAGGTCCAATACCAGATGCACGAACAGTCTATACTGTAGGTCTAGTTGCATTCACTAGAAGCAATGGGATTCACGAAGAACATGGTTTATTTACACTTGCAACATACACAGATTCTTTAAGATTGCCAATGATATATATACTAAGCTGCAGAAATCATTATATAGCTCAAAATACAAGTAATTTCCCGGGGTAAAACAAACAAACAAACAGACAGACACTCAGCATAGGTGAAGCACAAACCTTACCAAAAGGCGTCCCTTTTGGGAGGGCGAGGAGGACAAACCCGTCAGTCTGTCCCCCATATTTGGTGTCGGATTCTCATCTCCCCAGGTCCAAAATAGGACCCACATTTATACTTCAGTTTCCTATTAATATGTAAAGTTTTAAAGTGTGTCGATGTGACTGTAGGCCAAACCTTTAAGTGTGGTTATCAGATGCACAGAACACCTCCTGCGGAGCTTTTCAGCCTTGACCACTTCTGCCAGGAACAGTCAACTGCTGAGATAAGCCAGAGGATGGGAGGTCTAGACTACTCCACATTCAGCGTTAACATAACACGGACCACAGAATTTCCAGCCCGTCTCAGTGTCTGCTTTAAACGCTAGATGCTTATCAACAGTGATGAGTTTCGATGGCATGTGTTTTCTGCTTTCAAATGTTTCTGTGCTTTCTGATTCCAACACAATTTATTTGTTTTCTCTTTTATAGCAGCTGTAGAGTACTCATTTCTAACCTAGGTAATGGATTTAGAACCCAGTCAAACACTTTGGTCTGATACAGGCAGCAGGACGTTTGAGTTGATGATCCTGGAAGTAATGGACAGGCTCCTAATGATGCTATAGCCATGACAGAAGTAAGACTCATTCTCAATTTCATCTTAGGTTCCCTAAAAGTAAAAGAGCATAATGCTAAAACTTTAATCACCTTTCTTATTAAGGGTTATATTCTTCTAGCTATCTGAAAATAACATGGCTCCAGAGAGAAAGGTTGTCAAGTTTTTCATCGGTCACTTTGTATATCTCATTTTGACATTCCCATGTTAATCAACCTGAAGTTTAAATAAGCCTAACTTAGTTGTATCTAAATTCTGACATTTTAATATCAATTGTTCGTGATGACAGAACTATGCATCAGGTGCCATGTGAAAGTAAACGCTTCACTAGATTAGCACTCTTTCTAAATGATATTGTACTTCATTTCTTGGCTAAAAGTTATGAGAAACTTAATCTAAGGCTTATACTAGCAGGTATTGATGATTTTGTTCAAAACACTTATGTAAGCAATCCGGCTGGCTTTAAAGCTTCATCACAAATATAGAAAAAGTTCATAGTTAGAGCAGCTGCTTTTTGCTCCATTGCCATCAATTGAAGTATTTCAATAATATAAGAAACTGAAATCTCACAATGCATATCCATTAATTAGTTCTTTTAACAGTTAAACTCTTTTTATATTAAATATGCCAATAAAATTTATACTAACATTAACAGATAAAAAAAAGTATGTTTGTGTATCTAATTTATATATGTTTAATTTTAAAATATTTTGTTTCAGAAAAGCTATCTCAGCTATCAGGAGGCAGCAGGAGTGGGGCTGCTCCAGGACAGAGAATGGCCAGGAGCCATGATGACACCAGCACTCCAGGCAGGGCAGTGATGCTCCCACAGGCTGCAGTCGCATGGTATCAGATCATGGGGTGATGGTAGCAACAGGTCCCAGTCACCAGCCCAGAGAAGGCAAGGCAATGAGTTAGGTCCACAGTCCAGCCAGGAAAACTAGTCAAAAATGGCAGGAGACTGGGCTAGAGGCAGGAGTGGAGATAAGGCTTCACGTAAGATTAGTCCAAGCCTCATTCAACATATCCATCCAGGACGTCAGAAGAGTAGGTAGAAGGACTAGGCACATGTATGCTTACAGCACCACTTAGTCATGGTGAGGGTGCCCATATCTCAGCTTAAAAGTAGCCCCCAGATCCACAGACAGGTCACAGATGAGGCTGCTCAGCACAGGTACAGCCTTTTAGTGCCCTCTGGAACCTAATAGTTTTCATTCCAATACACTGAGATGAGACACAGATACCGTGTCTTTCAAGCCCTTTCAAGTCTTTCAAGTGAAAAGTATCTTAACGGTGTTATTTTTTTAAGTGTGGATTTCTTCAGTGAAGGAGTAACATCTGGGGCACTATGCTAGGCAGAAAGAGAAGCTAAGCACTTCTGAAAAGGCTTTCTGTGTGGCTGACCTTGCCTAATCCCAACTAGTGAAAACTCGATAAGCCAATTTTCCTATCCTGCTTCCTCCTGCTGTCCCTACAGTCATTTGACTGTACAGAAAGTCACTGAATAGATCACAGTAGCTTCAAGGACATTATAAAAATCACTGAACCTGAAAATGGCTCCTTGGAGCCCAGGGAACAGGGAGGAATTTTCATACCTAATGCAGATAAAGCTATCTCAGACTTCTGAGCAAACAAGAAAATATGTGGGATAGATGGAGGATAATGAAGGGAAACAAATAAATCTTTGAACATTAACAATTAAATATATTTGGATAATAAACCGATATAAGGCATCAGCAAATAAATCTTTGAACATTAACAATTAAATATATTTGGATAATAAACCGATATAAGGCATCAGCACAACAATTCAAAACAATTTGTGTGCATTGTATCTAAACTCCCCAGTGTCAGCTCATGCAACAGCTTTTCCCCACTGTGGGGGTTTTCATAAGGTTCTTTTCCTTTGTTAAGTTATCCAGTTTCCTAAAGCCTGCAAGATGCTCTCTGTGTTTGGGGTTCCCATCATTTTGCCAAATGTGTACTGAAGCTGGCAAATGGGTTCACACTTTACGGAGTGTACACATTAACAATAGCATGACTGCATAACCATTGTTTCCATGGGAAAAGAGAGTTAAAATAGTCTGATAATAACAGCTGGCAAGTTCACTTAACTGTTATCATCAACATAGCAGTGTTTTTTGGTTCGTTTTAAGAGCCACATCTTCATAGGACTATTACTCAAAGCAAAGACAGGAAATATTTTCCAGGGATTTGATAGGTGGCAGCTCAGATAAACCAGCTTTACTTAACAGATGTATCTGAAAACACTTCTATATGTCTAGTTTATAATGGATCAAATAATTTTATGGATTTTATGTGTTCTTGTATATAAAACATGTCTGTAAGTTTATAATCAGAAACTTGGATAATCCTTAAATCTAGAAACAGGAATAGACCCTTAGAATGTTGCAAAATGATACGTTCTGTGCTACAGATATTAAATGCACTTTGGACATAAACTCAGTCTGTTATTCCCTTCCATTTCTGTGGCTAAGTCACTCACCTTAGGTTCTCCTACCAGTTACATAGCCTTTCAGCTCCAGGAAGATGAAAATCAACAGATTAGTGTCTTATTATGCAAAGAAGACTCAAATACTAAAATATATGGTGCAGTCAACATAAATCAGTGTCTCACTTAAAATAGAATGAATCATCCAGCCTGAAAGGATCCTGAAAGACAACTCAAAAATTGTGGAATTTACAAGATTTCTTTCAACTAACACTGTCATCTTTTGTTATCACGTTAAATCTTTTAATCCAGTTGGAAATTAGGTCAGTTTGTAATGAAAGCTTTTCAGGATAAAGACAAGACTTTTTTTCTGATTCACTCAAATTCCCCAAAAGTGTTAATTAGATACTAAATCCTGCAAATATTTTGTGGTGATGTAATATACAGGAACTGCAGCTGTGGATCTATCTAACCCCAACTACACACAAAAAAACACCCCAAAAACAAAGAAAACACAATCCCCCCAAAAACCCAAACTTAAACAACTCACATTAAAGGAAAAATAGCTAAAGCATTTATTTGGAGAAAGAAAAAAAAATACAGGAAAAAAAGGCAGGAAAAAAAAAAGCAAGCTGTTGAACATTTTTTTAAACTCCTTACATTACATTAGGAACAGATATATCTGAAAATTAAAGTAACTACAAAGCCTGCAATATGTTAGACACTACGAAACTGAAATATAAGAACAACTAGAACTGTAGCTGTAGCCCAGCTTACTATGCCATTATCCATGGGTTTTTTTTCTCAGGTTATAAGATCAGATTATTGTGTGAGAAAGCGTTGTAAGAATGAGCTGTGGATCATTAGGGTTTCACCCTCTCCATTTGAGACCTGCATTTTAAATTCCTTGCACTTGGTCCATGTGTACAGTATGAGGTACGCTTTAGGTATATCTACATTCGGCTTGGCTGATCTTGACCTCTGGCTTGACATCCTGGCTCAACTTCATACCTCTCTCGTCACCAAGGACTTGTCTGGCACACACTGGGCTCTTGGCTGAAGCTAGTTACTGTCACTGGGCCTCCTCTACTCTTCTTGCGTAGCCATTGTGTGATCGCAGCCTTGTCAAGGAGCTGTCTGTCCTGCCTGCATTTCTGTCACCCTTGGCTCCCACTTGTCCTCCTCTTGGGGAATGGATTGCTTTTGCTGTCTCCTGAAAGGCAGCAATACAAAGCAGCATGCACATGTGGGATATACATGGTCAGTAACCCCAGGCACCCCTTGTTCCTTGCCACTTAAGTGCAAGAATTACAGACTCAATTACTATCTCACAGATTTTTTTTTTCCCCAAACACAGATGATGATGTTATTGCAAAGTCCACTTCACATGTACAAGCTAGTTAGGTTATAATAGTACAATTTTTGGTTTCAATTAAGAAAACAAATGCCATGATGTGACATACAGAAAAAAAAAGGTTATGAAAGAAGAGTAAGTTGTATGAGACAACAGTAACAATCCAGGTGTCCTTAATAGTGGAGAGAGCTATACAATGAAGAATGCTTGCTTTGTGTGAAACTCAGTTTGAATACATCTCCTATATGCTGCCTTCAAAAATGCCTGGAAAAGTGGCTTGATTTAGCTGGAGGAAAGGTGAGACAGAGGTGAGCATGTAAATGAACTAATTTCAGTCTCCATTTAGGAGGAATCTAATGCTTTCACTACAAATACTACTCTCTGCAGATTTTTTTCTTTTACAAACCTTTAAAACTCATCCATATCATTACTTTAGTATGCATACTATCTTTTTCAGCTGTCACTGCATATTTTTCCCTAGCTTTTTATCTGTCATTCCTCTTTTTATCTCAGTCTTCCCTTAGAAGAGCACAAACCAAATCACCCAAGCCTAAGCTGACATTTCAAGCCCAGGATTTTCAAGTGGGTTAAAAATTAAAAAAATAAATTTGTCTGTCTTTATCTAGAAGAAGCCTTTTTCAGTATTCTATTAGTTATTTCATTCATTCCCAAATTTATTCCATTTTCAAGTACTGTAGCACTTCCTAACAGTATAATATAACAGGCAGTCTTTAATCCTCTGAAATAGCTGAGCACTGCTACTTGGCTGCCAATTGGTCTCTTGCACATCATGATATTAAAAGTTTTGTTGCATATGGTCAGCTAAATTATTATTTATCCCATATTCTAATTATTTTGTTACTTTCCAATGTAGTTTATCAGAGTATGTTACTTTTTCTGGCTTTATTGAACATAATTCTCTTGATGTAAATGATAAGAAGAATATATGAAATTAAGATAGAGTTCTCTATAAAGGCCATGGAGCTTTACTGTGAGGCAAAAAAAAAAAAAAATAATTATCTGGAATAAAATATACGTATGTCTTACATTTGAGTCTCTTTGTATCCCTTTTTAATGTGAAATGGATGTTTTTTTAGAAGTTCGTATGTGTCTACTACTTATTCAGCACTCAAAATGAACCCAAGTCTTCTCAACATCTGAATTGCTGTACTCACAAGATTAACAACTTTTCCAGGTTAATAGCACATAGGAAAATACAGAAATCTTGACTTCTAAAGTCACTAGCAATCAATTTCAAGATTAATAGAGTTTTCTGTATAGGTGTAAAAACAACTCAGAATTTAGTTTAGACAAACAATCTTCAAAAACCTACAGAAATCTTCAGTTTATTCTTTTGGTTTGATTTCAACTAGAAATATCATAACAATGTAATTGTAACAAAATATATTATAGGCTATTTTTTTACGTTATGCAATAATTATTATTCTTAGTTGAATTTTCTAGCTTTGTATTCAATACAAAACACAGTAGCATTCATGAAAGGAAAGAAAAGGAAAGAAAAAGAAAGAAAAAAGAAAGAAAAGGGAGAAGGGAGGGAGGGGAGAGGGAAGGAGGAACAGGGGAGGGAAAGAAGGAAAGAGAAAGAGAAATAGAAAGAGAAAGAGGAAGAAAGAAAGAAAAAGAAAGAGAAAGAGAGAGAGAGAAAAAGAGAAAAACAGAGAAAGAGAGAAAGAAAGAGAAAGAGAAAAAGAAAGAGAAAGAGAAAGAGAAAGAGAAAGAGAAAGAGAAAGAGAAAGAGAAAGAGAAGAAAGAAAGAGAAAGAGAAAGAGAGAAAGAGAAAAAGAAAGAGAAAGAGAAAGAGAAAGAGAAAGAGAAAGAAAGAGAAAGAGAAAGAGAAAGAGAAAGAAAGAGAAAGAAAGAGAAAGAAAGAGAGGAAGGGAGGAAGAGGGAAAGGGAAAGAGAAAGAAAGAAAGAGAGAAAGGAAGGGAGGAAGAGAGAAAAGAATGAAGAGAAAGAAAGAAAAGAAAAAAGAAAGAAAAGAAATTAAGAAAAGAAAGAAAAGGAAAGAAGTCAACAGACTTTTTCTATCAGATTGGATTTATAGTTTATGCTCAGATGTAGAGGAATTTAAATTAGGCCCAAGCAAAACCTAACACCTAGGATCAGTTTCACTAACATACAAAGAATCCTAATGTTTTATAAAATTACTAAAGATCTAAGAAGCAATTTAACCTCCAAGATATTTAACTTTTGACCTCATACTTTTACATTTTGCTCCTGCAATCACCTAAGTGTATCAGATTGTCATCTCAAATAAATAAGTGCAAGTCTGAAGTTTCTCAGAGCCTATTATGGGTTTTTAACTGCAGTGCTCTGTCTTAACATTTCTTTTACTTCAACAGAGGGTCTCAATTTTGCTTTGATACTTCTGGGTCAAAGGAGTTTGAATTCAGATCATTGTAACTTCTAAGCTGTTGCTTAAATACTGATACGCAGCTGAAAGGAAATGATTTTACTCTTTCCTACATCTGTGTCTTCAAAAATGCTGGCATTTTAGCTTTCATCTAGAGTATTGAATGCTAGAGAGCAAATTACTGTGATTACTTTTTTTTTTTTCTCATTTTTATTCCATTTAACTAAATGGAAAGTAAAGTCCCTTGACTAAAAATGTGTTAAAAAACTTCATCCTATATTGTGCCCTAATTTCCTTTCTATGACATACATTTAAAAATCTGAGCAAAATTGTAGGTTAAGATTATTAGATCATTATTAAGAAAGTTAGCTTTACTGCTAGACTCTGAATAGCATAGTTTATAGTTCTGAGTGTGGTTTGGGGGTGGGGGGGTGGTTTGTTTATTTCATTGCTGTTGAAATTTATGGGCTTTTTATGGAACATAGCTTGATATCCACATATTCTAGAGTCATTTTCATAACCATTGAATCTATCATAGAGGATGGTCTCTTGTCATACTTTAATAAATAATAACAACTTAATAATTCTTAGTCACACTTCACTGTGAAAGTATTGTGACTTTTAGTTTCTAACGTTTTGATGTTCTATGAACTTGAATCCATATCTATGAGTCTGACTATTATGTACTTATACGAAGTCTCAATCTACAGAGAAAAACTGCTCTATTTAGGAAAAATCTCAGTAATATGACTAAGCAATAATTACCCTTTGAGGGCCTGTGCAGGTTATCTCTCTTTTTCATTACTGCCATTTTTATTTTATAGTCATGTCTACAACTTAGGAGTTTTAATTCTTTACTTGTGTCACAAGTAATATTTAAAGACAGTAGAACAATACATACTCTCCAAGTGATATTGATCACTCTGCCATTATAAAGCCAGCACACAGTCTATATACATAAGGCGGAGAGTAAAACAGGTTATGAGAGAATAGACTCCAAGTTTAATCTGTCAAATTCTAAATCAAAGTCTAGTCTTCTCCTCAGTTTTCAATTTGCTCTTATTTGATTTTTTGTTAATGTCTTCCATTAATAAATTCTATTCATTTAAGTTGAGTTACCAAATACTAAAAGATGAAACAAAAATCTCACTAATCAAATATAATTAAATATCATACTCATGACTAGTGAAGATTTTTTTTTTCATTGTTCAGAGTTGCAAGCATCATGTATAAAACATTTCCAGCAGCTTCAGAATCTGAGTAATGTTGTGGGATTTCTGCAGAAACATCATATGTTAAATAATAAGATGACTTGTCACCTGAATCAGTCAGTTCCATGCAGATAGAAACATATCTGGATTCATTTGGGAAACAGTTAAATAACAAGTAACGAAGTTATCACTTGAAAATCACTGTTGAACAAATATGCTTAGACTTTTGAAGCCAACACAACAGCACTTTTGTGGTAAATTAGAAGGAATAGTTTTTCCAAAAGTCAGGAAATTATTTCACCTCTTAAGGGTGAAAATAGCCCTTGTTGTATCTAGAAGAAGAAAACAATAGTTGAAATCTAACAGTGAATTGACTTTCTGATTGAGATTGTCATGGAAACTTGGTGGGATTTTTTTATTTATTTAATCTCCATAGAACTTTGAAACTGAGGTTGAATGAACCTACCCACCGCTGTTTGATGATCTGTGTGTTAATAGAATGTTCTTTTCCACTATTTAAACTGCCATTATGCTGCACAGAGAAAGTTTTAAAGTGTTCAAACAATATATTGAACAACATATTGCCAAAATATTAGGTAAAAAACATTTCAGTTAAACTATACCACCTGTGTTTGATGCTTCAGTTTCTGACCTTCCTCCTTGGTTTATTTAGTTACTGTTCCAAATCTCATCTTGGCTGACCATTTACCATGAGTCAAAAAATTTTCACTTCTTTTCACGAGTTACTGCTCCTGCCATACTTCTGCTTTATCTGCCTCTGGTTTTCTGCTCATCTTTGCAGCATTGGGTGGTATATAGAATTATTATTAGGTGAAGTACTGGTTAAACTGACTCTTATTAGTTCTTTTTGGTGCTAATTAATGCTTGTTAAGCAAAGCCTTTTGATTGTGTTAGTTCCTTGTAAACAACTAACATCACTCACTTTGAAAGGTTACTCGAAATGTCAACTCTTCTATTTTCTCACATGAAATAAACAAAAGAAAAACATAAACAAAGGAACTTTCTTTTTGTTTTCTCTGACTGATTACTCTTGTGTCTAGACTTCCACTTCTCAAATACATTGCAAAAGAGGTAAAGTAGAAGTGGAACTACACACAGAATAATTAGCACAGCTGTGAGTGCTTGGACAACCTTTCAGATAGGTCATATCCTCTAGGGCTGGTCAAAGAGGAAATGTGACACAAGGCAGCTATTTTCCCACTGTGTTCCACTTAAGAATGTGAAAATATGCTGTGGAATTTCTTATAACTCTCCAACTCAATAATTCACCCAATGAAATAGGAAAATAATAGCCCAGCATGTAATAATGCATGTTTTATGTTCATATACAAGATCATTTCTGAATGAAGCTCATTCAGAGTCATCTTAAATATCGGTTTGATAACAACAAATTCATTCAGACTACGGAACTAAGTTTTTTTTATTTACTCTGTTATCTTGTAGGAGGACTTATTTTGTTGAATCTACACCTCTGTTAGCTCTATTCAAACAATTAAAACCTGCATAAATGAGGAAAAAAGTATAGCTTGCTACAAATTCTTGAAGAAGATGAAATAGATTGGAATAATTTCATCTAGTTTTATTCTTGTTTTTACTGTAGATACTTAGACAAGTCAGCCTAGGCTCTGTTTACAGTTCATGAAATGAAATAGGCACTTGGGTGCAAAGTGACTAACCTGTTTCTTTTACGATGAGCTGAATCACACCTTGAACTCCACAGACTGCAGTAGCTAGAGCTTTGCAGGCTATGAAAAGAACCTAGGAGTCCAACTCAGGCTAGAAACTGCATGCCCAGTTGAGTGACTCACGCTTGGCTCTATGAATTTGAAAACAATTCAAATCCTCACTCCAAACTTTCTCTCCATACACCTTTATCTCAGCTTTCTAGATATGTGAAAGATGTTTTCACTGAAATGAAATACTCCAATCAGAAGCATTTTCAAACTCGACCATAGTAGTCATATTCCCCTAAGGCAGAAGCAGACATCTACAGCAAGACACTGAAGAAATTGTCACAAAAGTTTTAAAGAAGACTACCAAAACTTCAGAGTTTCCCACAGAAGTTCTCCCCACCTTCAGTACACTGCATGAGATCCAGAGTTAGCAGCAGTAGGTGTAATCAGAAAAGAAGTAATACTCAACAGCTGTGGCTGGCTGGAAAGCAGCTTTGCAGAGAAGGCCCTAGAGATCACGGTGGACACCAGGCTGACCATGAACCAGCAATATGCCCTTCTGACAAAGAAGACTAATAGTTTCCCGGGGCTGCACTAGGAGGAGTGTTGTCAGTAGGTTAAGGAAAGTTATCTTTCCCTTGTATTCTGCACTGGTGAGGCCACATCTGGACTAGCGGGTCCAGTGCTAGTCTCCCTAGTAAAATGGATTTAGCTCAGTGATTCCATGAAAGGCTGTGAAGATGAAGGTACTGGAGTATCTCTTCTCTGAAGAAAGGCTGAAAAAGCTGAGACTGTTCAGCCTAGAGAAGAGAAGCCTCAGATGGATCTTATCCATGTGGACAAACTCTAGGGTGGATTGAATAAAAAGATGGATTCAGGGATGTCTCAGCAGTATCCAGTGATGGGACCACTACAGACAGGGAAATCACTTGCCAGCTGCCGTCACAGGCAAAACAGACTTGACTTGGAAAATCACTTAAAACACATAGTTATCGATTCAGGTATTAGGAAACAAGGAAGACAAACATGAAAAAAACCTGTGAAAACATCTTTCCTTCTCCCTTTCTCAGGCTCAGCTTCACTTCAGACACCTCTCCTTCCCACTTTCTGGCCCTCTCTTTCTTTGGTATTGCCACAGATTACTCAGTCATTGTGGTGGGGCAGCTTGTAGTGAATGAGATCAAGGTTATGTCAAGGTAGTTTCTTCTTCTGACACTTCTCGTTTCTCTCTTTTCTTTTTTCTTTCTTTTCTTTTTTCTTTTTTTTTTTT
>VWZK01004886.1:14519-38290 GCA_013396935.1 Baryphthengus martii
TTTTTTTTTTTTTTTTTTTTTCCCCAACTTCTCCTTCCTTCTTAACCATTTCCTCTGCTCCAGCATGGGTCTGTCATGATCGAAAGGGTTACCTGGCCTGCAGACATGTAGAAACTGCTACCATAGGTTTGTAGAATTCTGTAATACAGAAAGACATGGAGACTTTATCCTCTAAATTTCTCTATTTTATTACAAATTGCCACGACTATCACAAATATCAGCACTAGCAAGGATAACTATCACTAATAAAGTGAATATATATAATAAAACTACTACAAATTACTATCGGCAATAATATAGTATCAATCAGTAGCATGATAGTAGTTAATAATAGCAGTAACCAACCATCTAGCAACAACCAATACTCTCAACAACCTCAACAACCTATTACTTGTATATTCTATTACAGGTTACTACGGATAAGTGAAGCAACTTATCAACTTATCAATAACATAATAGCAGATATGATTATGATAGATTACTTATGTGGATATATAATACTGATATTGATTGAATTAGACAAATTTTAAAAGGAGTCAAACCATCCCAAAGGATGGGACAAACCAATTCCAGAGGGGGACCAACTATCTCAGAAGTGGGAAGACAAACTTAGCTGACCCCAGAAGTGGGCCCAAAGGGGACCCAATAAGATAACAGGCAGGCTTTCACCTCAGAGGTGATCTATGGCACAGCCTGGAGTTAGTCGAGTGTTCCCAATGAGAGTCTAAAGACTTGTAGAGCTGTTGTGCAGAATTTAGCTTGTAAAGGAAAGGAAAAGTATGAGCAGCACAGGAAGATATCAGAGAGAGGCTCCATTTTGGATAAAAAGTCCTTGTTATAGATGCTTAAGACAGTGAAGGACATCCTTCTTCAACAGCCTACTTCAATGCTGTTAATTCCTGTTTTTCACCTGTAACTGCCATAGTTGATGGTTTTTGCTGTTCATTCAGACCTATTTTATTTTCTGCCTTCTTAGACAATATACTCTGCCATTACAGTCTTTTGCTATTGCACCTATCAGTGGTATCTCAGGATGTCTCTGCTTTCTAGATGCTCCAGCTGTGCTTTTCAAGGATGTTTCTGATTCCAGAGCCTGGTTTCCAGGCTCACAGCTCGAAAAGTGGCAGCCAATTTCTCTGTCAGTACTTTCAACAGGCATGTTCTTCTGTTCTGTAATTTTCCCCTTCTCACAAGGTCACCCTTGCAGCTACTCACATGAGGGTCATTCCCATGGGCAGCAGTCCCTCTGGGGTGTGACTAGCCCTGCCATGGAGTACCTCCTTTGCTTCTTGCTTTGCTGTTCCTTTTCCTCACTGTTTACCATCGTTTTTTTTCAGTATCTTTTCCTGGAGATGCCTCCATCTTGGCTCAGCTGGAGCTGGCTGGAACTGGCTGTGTCCAGCCTCTCCTCACAGAGGCCCCTACAGCCCCACCATTGCCAACACCTGGGCACCTACATATCAAATATATACATACATACTCAGTGCCTTGGTCTGTCAGCTTTTGATTACTGAAACTGCTAGAGAAACCATATTCCTACAGAGCATGAGGATCTAATTCAGTGAATTTACAACAGGAAAATCCTGTACAAAGATAACCACCACTGCATTAGTTTAAGAGAAAGAAAATCCAGATGCTACAATGTGTTCTTCTCTTGCAACTGGGTCTGAAAAGAAAAAGTATTCAATAAAAAAAAAAAGGTTAAAAAAATCCAGAATATTGCCAATATGACCTGAAAAATAGAAACCCACATTCATATACCAACCAGGACATGTTTTGCCTACTTGCTAGTTAGCTCTACTCAAGCTCTTCTGCTCAAAAGCTTTTCCTTATGACATAACGCAATGCAGAAATTCTAAATCTTGGAACATTGTTTAATTTATCCTATGCATCTTAATTTTTGTCTTAATCTTTTAGCCTACCACCAGCGAAAGTTAATTTCATTATTTTTAAGTAATTTCATATTTTTGAAAAGCAGTTTTGTTTTACAATGAGATCTAGGACTAAAACCTAGACAAGAAAATTGTTTGCCATTTATGACTATGTCTGTAAGGTGCCATTAGCTTGTTAAATTATGAATGATATTGAACATAAAACATGCCCTATTAATATATTACCACTTTAAAGTAAAATTAAGTGTTCATTAGAACAAGACTTGACATTATATTGCTGACTTCACAGTGTATCAAATCACATTTTAATATTAATAATCTACTGATAATTACATATTTCCAAAACCAAGATCTTCTGACTTTGTAATCTCATTCTAGAGTAGAGATATCATAGTTAGCAGAAAGTATCATAAAGGTCTTTTTTTTTGAAAGTGACATCATGGAACAGGAGTTTTCATATAGCGCAAACTACTTAATGTCACATATAGTTTGATCAAATTAAGTATAAACAGAGACCTTCGTTTCAATTGATTCAATCCCTTGCTGGAGAAATCCAAGTGAGATTTAACAGTTCAGTGTTCCTGCCCTCCGTTTCTACCTTCGCATTCCCATTTTCTGTAAAAAAGTTAAATGTAACTGTGAATGGTATTCTGTTTAAATGTAAACTGTCCTTTTTAACTTTAATCTATCTGTTGGCAAAAAGAAAACATCTGCTGACAATGATTTACTATGGGAAATGCATGAGAAGTCAGTTAAAGAGCTGGACCATTTGTTGTTCGCTTAAGCAGACATGTTTTCATGATTTATTTTTTTTTTTGCAAGTAATTTTCCATTTTTTTTTAAACAAAATAGGATTTATATTAATTAAAACCTATGAAGTATTACAAATCTCAATAGATAGATACATGTTCCAGCAGATCCCTGCACAGAACATTTTTCCCTGATTTCGTAAAAAGAACAAATTGACCATCAATTGACTAATTAACAACGTAGACTCTTCACAGGCATTTAGAAATAGTAATTTATTCTCAGGCATGGTCTGGTGTAACTATGTTGTGTGGGTCAATTGACAGTCTGTTACTATAGTTAAATAGGATAAGCTGAAAGAAAACAAAGCATTGCAGCTCAATGTAAGGCAGAAGTCCTATGCTTTGGTCAGCTATAAACTCAAATTGACTTAAATTATGATCTTCTGCATATAGGTATAAGAAAACTCTGTCTAAGCAACTAATTCCCTGCATACTCCAAATATCCTATTGGTACATCCTGAAAGAAATTAAAATTTATCTGTTTTATTTTGCTGCAAAATGTCTAGCTTCTTGAGATAGTTCTTTCCACCACGGTAACCCTTACTGCCAGCTGAACTCAACAAGGCCACTCCTCCCCACTGCTCACATGTTGCACTTCCCTCTCCCTAATTCTTTCAATATCTCAGATACAGTGGGGGAAAGAAGAGAAAAATGTCTCATCTCTCATCATTCTCTTGTATTTAGATACCATATATGTATGTGTGGTACAATGTAGTGTGATGGTTTCCACTAAGCTAAGACATATTCTCACCAAAGTGAGGAAATTAGGGAGCATCAAGAACAAGGCAAGATATATTGAATGGATTTTTTTTTTCAAAGATAAAGTTTAGTTGGCTAAGGGATTATATGAAAAACCTCAACAGCATTTAAACAAACAAAAGTGCATATATCAAATGCATTCACATCAACAGAACTTCTAAATCTTTTGAAATTCTCCCATTCTTACATAGCAGTAATGACAACCTATTAAGAAAAGGGACATGGGTAATATTACTCCCAAACAAATTCTAGTAATCTGATCAGACACAAAAATAAAGGAATGAGAAAACATCTGTGGCGTATTTCACTGCTGTTTATACACTACAATGTAGTAGATGAACAAATAAACATTTTGAGTTAAAATCAAAACAGACTGTCTGGGAAAACACTTTGGAAACCAGAACATTAATTTTGAAACTGGAAAGATTTCTATTTTCACATAGCTGCCAGTTTCCACCATCCAAAATCAAGAGTCAAACCTCTGATAATCATAGGATTGACTTAAAAATAGAACGGTAAAAAAAAGAAACAAACATAGTTTGTGTCTCTTTTTACTGGCCCTTTGCTTTCTGAGATCTTACAGATTACTTGTTTCATTCTGTCAAGGTTTTATAAACAAGCACTAAAATTTGAAGCTTATCTTCTAAAATAAAGTTTTCCTGCAATCTCTTAATTCCAGCTGCTGTGACTGTATGAAAATACTAAATATCATGAGACTTTTGTTATATTTATGAGACCTGGGAATACTGTCAATTAACCAGCAATATTTAAGACACACATTGACAAAAGAAATCAAGAAAATGCATTCTTAAAACACCCGTTATCTTCACAGTTATTTTTGGCACAAGACAGACTCAAGACTTTTGAGAGGTTGACTCCTTAATTGCTGGGCAACAGAAAGCAGAAGTCAAAAGTGATGGAAACTTCCCTCACTGAAGTACTGGAGGAGTAGATGGGCAGTACATAGGCAGAGGTAGTGCCTTTGACAGAGAACGGGATTCACATTAGACACAAAATCATCATGTCCTGGTCTCACATTGCTTTGATTTGCTGCAGCTGACATCAGAGGAACCTTTGAGGTCCCCGGTCCCAGCAGCTACCAGGCAGCCCTGCACAACAGCCCTACTGCAACCAGCCTCATTTCACCCAAGTTACCCTTCCCTTCCAGACTAAATATAGCAAAAGAGGTCTGTGGGAAATCAGGCAGACTCTCCTGTCGAAATCTCCCCCTTGTTTGTCTTCTCCCCCCCTCCATATTTAGACCCTTTTATACACAGAAAGTTGTAACGATAGAACAGCGATGTAATACTTAAATATTCAGGCCTAAGCTAAAACACAATAACTCAGTTTTATAGCCGTATGACAGAGTCCAGACACAGAATCTAAATCCATTTAAATTAAAACATTACACAATGGAGGAAAAGATAAAACTTTACACAGTAAGATCTCTAGCGCAATAGACAATCCTCACCCTGATAATGTGCAGAACCTTGAAAAACAATGTCCTGAGTGTACCACTGTTTCTAGATGGTATTGTAATAAAGACAATAGTAATATTAAGAATCAAAAACATATGAAAAAGAAGACAGTCATTTTTTTTGTTTTCCTCTCTGTTAGTCGCTGTTTGGGTTTTTTTTGACAATAAAAATTTTAAAGAACAAAACTTTGGAAAAGCACTTACTTGTCAGTGTTGTCACTAAAACCGTTAAAAGGTCTTCAAATGCATGACAGGAATGAAGACAATTATCACAGTCGGTATGGGATATCATCCTGATCCACAATCCCTAATACCTATGTATGAGGAACAGTGAAAACTTGTGATTACAGCCAGCTCCGTCTCTTTGAAAGTCATTTACATATGAACGGATATAAAATCTCTTTTACTATTTTCCAAACTGCAGAAAATACTCTCATCAAATCTCAGCATATATAAAAGAAATGAGAGCGCTGATTCGTTGACGATGTATTTTAGCACTTCTTCATGGAGGCATTGTATAATTAAAATAAGTAAAATTTCATTATAAAAATAAGTGAACAACAAAGTCAACAATAAAAGCAACATAATGGAAAGAGCAAGATCTGCTCTATGATTCTTCCTGTCTTAAGACAAGGATTCTCATTTATCCTGTTCCTGTTTCACTTTACATGGTCTTTTACCTCTGTCCTTCCTCCCACTATTTTCTGGGCTATCTTTATCATTCTGTTTATTTCACATGCACATAGACGTCTTTTTCCTGAAATGTGAGAATTTTGGTTTTGTTATTATTTATCATGCTAGTCATGTCTTCGATGTTTTGAAAGGACAAAGGAAGAAAGGAACTTTATAAATGAGATTATTAGTATTATGTCAAAGCTGGGAGAATGCACAGTATTCCTATTAGCTTCACAGTCAAATACCAGTGCAGAAGCTTTTGTCTGTGAAGAGGCTGATGTGTCAACTGCATAATGGACAGATTAATGTCATACAGATGTTGTTACAGTCACACAACATATTAGGTCACAGAAGTTACAAACTTCATTACATCTGGATGAGTTTTAAATTAATCAGTACTCATGGACATTAATGAATTTTTCCAAAATCACATGTATCATACTAGCACATGTAAACTGTCAGTTCTTTATACATTAAAACCCCAAGAGGCTTTGTTTGCAAATCTCAGTACTTATAATTATACTATCTATTCAGTGATAAGTAAAAAAATGGCTTCATTTCACTCGTTTTTGGAGACGATTTACCTGGGAATGACAAATTTAAAAAGATTATACACAACAATGTTAGTGTACATAATATGTTAAAATACAAGATATTTGGATCCTGTGTTATAACATATTTCAGATTGAAACCTTTTTAGATATCAAAGTCTGGCTACTCCCCAGTTACAGAATGATAAAAAGTGCTGTTAGAAGAGACTGTGAAGCTATCAAACCCATCCAAAGATAAAATTGATTATTATCTATGTTATTTCTGTCAGATAGTTTTATAACATGCTTTTAATATTTGCAGTGATGGAGACTTCATGATCTCCAGTGCTTCATTATTCTTACATTCTTAAATATCTCCCTTGCTATCTTATGGGGACTGGTTTATTCCTCATGTTTTTGCTGGTATGGGAAATTAAGAAGTCTCCATCTGAACACATTGCAGTTTTTCAGAACGGAATTGAGGTTACTGCAGCATGGCAATACAGAAGCTTATGTAGCAGAGCTAGGATGAGGTGAGCAGCCACTCATGGAGCAAACAACATCCTTAGAACATATGGTTGAATAGAGCTATGTTTTAATCCCCCAAAAGATTGTTATCTTCAGTCTTACCTCCTCACATCTGAAACAGGTTAGCTTGCAGCAGTCATAGGACTATTGACCAAAATCAGTAGTCTTTTATGAGTCATCGTGAGGGATTTATGAGGTTTATCACATTCCTTTTATTAAGAAATGTGGTGAAGGAGTTTCTAAATGGCTTTGGCTCATTTATATTCTGCTTCCAACAATGTGTTGGCATCCATCTAGGAGACAGTAGGTAATGTAGTCTAAGTTAATCATTTGCTAACGAACTGATAATGGGGGTCTGTCCCCTGTATGTTTCCCAAGTAGCTGTGATAATACCTCATGGATGTCATCATGAGGCTTTTTGAAGACTACCAAAAGAAAACAATACCAAAATGATTTGCAAGAGGAGAAAGTTTTCTGATTTCATTTCTCCTATTGTTACTCTATTGTTTAATTCATTTGCATATCAACTAAATTAACGTAAGGAAAGTGCCTATGTGATGAACATGATGTTCTTTAAGTGTCTGTCAAAGAGCTAGCACTGATTGGCACATTACCTCAAGCTAGACCTTTGAGGTCTTTTAGAGCTTTTTCCTGTTCATAATTAGCTTAGTTAAAGCACTTACAGTAAGGCTGTAATCAAGAGCTAGAGGTAATCATTGATGTCCTGTACTAATTGTTCTCCATCTACAGAGTATTTCATCTCGAGAAACATCAGTGTAAATGAGATGGCTAGATTATACTGCTGAGTCTTTTAAACCCCAAGTTTATTATCCCCGCATTATGTTAGTATCCTATTCCCATATAGCACAATAGCTATCAAAGTGTTTTAAGAAAGAAGGTACTGGTATCCTTCTTTTATTGATGAGAAAAGCAAGACTTTAGGACTTACAAAGAAATTGTTTAGAATAGATTAGTAAGAGAAAATATATATTTTCATATGAAGAGATCTTTCAGAATAAACCACACGTATAAATGGAAAGAGGAGTTGTTTCACTGGGTTACTCATCAGTAGAATGCGAGTGCTAATAAACAGATTCTCTACATGAATGAAGACTTATTCTCAAAAGGTAGAATACTGTAGAAGACTATAATTAGTTTAGCATCTTTCAGACTACATTCTCAACCAGAAAAAAATCACTCTTCTCACTTGTCCAATGCAATTTCTTACATTTCTCCTGTCTTAATCACCTCCAACTTCAAGACATGACCTTACATTTGACAGCTGCTAAATTCCTAGTCATTTATTAACAAGAGATAGGTGCTGGTTTTTCTTACTTTCCCTAACAATTCTTTTAAAATTGTAAATACCATGGAATCATAGAATCATTTTGGTTGGAAAAGACCCTTAAGATAATTGAGTCCAACCATAAACCTAACACTGCCAAATCCACCACCAACCCATCACAATTTCTCCAGAATAGAACTGGCAAAAAATGTGCCAAAAATGGATTTACTTTTCACTGTGTAAATATCATGAAAAAATATAATCTTCTGACTACAGAGACATGAAGTGTTGGTCAGCACTGGCTTGCACTAGCAAAAGCGAACATGCAAACATCTATGGAGATACATATGTGGATATATTGTTAAATATAGATGCAAGTGGGATTGATTTCAATTTAGTTTGAGTATCTACGTCTGAGTTAGCCATCTAGAAAACTTTATATTCTAGAGAGAATAGGCTTTACTGCATTGTGAATCATCTGACCTGGTTCAGATTTATGTATTAAGCTGAAACAAATTTCTCTCTAACATTAACTTTCCTTCCACTGACAAATAATATAAGTCAAATGGCTAACAGACAAAAACACGTATGGTGTAGGTCGCTGAGATTAAATCTGGCTTTGATATTTGCTCCTTGTTAATTACATAGAAGTTTCTTAAATCACAGTAAAGAACAATAAGTAATGGATACAATATAGGACATGTTTTCTAAGATTAAATTGTTTTTAAAATCTCATCAAAATAAGAATTAATCTATTTTTTTTCTATTGCCACAACTTGGTTGGAAAGAAAAAATATGAATCTGGAAGGCAAGAGATGGGATATTATAGCCTGACACAGATAATAGCTACCTGCAGCTGTCAGACAGTGGAGTGGATAATCACAGAGTCACAGAATGGTAGGTGTTGGAAGGGACCTCTGGAGATCATCTAGTCTAACTCCCCTGCTGAAGCAGGTTCACCTAGAGCAGGTTGCAATACACAAAATGTTTACTGCTCATTGGGATTTGTAGGTCAAAAATACGCATCAGAGTGACAGTAGCGAACTGCTGTAGCCCAGGATATGTTCAAACTATATTATTCAAAATTTTTAGATCTTTGTAGCCAAGTGAAAGAATCATTTTTATAAATACCTACTTTAGGCCTATGCCAAAATACAGAAACCAGTAAACAAATTGCTGATTACTACAGTTTTATGCAATAGTTTCATTGGATAGTAAAAGAGAAAATAAAATATTTGAACTTTTAAATGTTGCTTCTGATTACATGGAATGTATGGTGAACCTTATCACCTTACAATTCATTTAAAAGGGCAAACTTCAATGACTGGCATAAATAAATATTGTCACAGTCCTAGATAACACAGCTGTGACGTGGATGGGATCAGTGAGTACAGGAAGCCCAAATAAGTCAGCAAAATAAACTTTTCCACTTATTTTAATTGCATTTTTTTAAAAATGTATATAAAAGATCTTATAAAGACAAGAAAAACTATTATTCAGGGTACTGTTTGTTCCTTATACAGTAATTATATAATAGTACTTATATATTTATCTCACTCTTGCTATAGTGAAGGAAATACAGTTTTCTGTCAGTTTTCCTCCTGCTGATAGGTGATCAAAAGATGACAGACTTTACCACCATTCAACTATTATGTTTGTGCTTTTAAGTCCCATTTTAGACTAATGGGACTGGTTTAGAGCAATTTCCACCTCCCAACAATCTTGCAATTAGAAAGCTATGAGAATTTTGTTCTATTATTATCTGAAAGCTGTGAAGAGTCATTTGCCAAGGCAGAGCAGGGGCTCGGGAAATGGCTTCATTTGCTGAAATAAAACCTCAGTTAGTACACTGTTGAAGTGTTTGCCAGACCTAAGGTCCATTATTGACTGTCTGGCATGATACTTGCAATTTAAAAATATCTTTGTAATCTTTGTGTCACACAATGCAGCTGATTATGCAGATACCTATATCTCTTATTTCCTCCATCTTCAATGGATCAGATGTTGGAGAGAACAGTGGTAGGAAGGTGCTGGAGGGAGAGGACCATCTCATAATATCAAACAGTAGGCAGAAGCTGTGGAGTGCTGTGGAGTGCTATCTGGAAGCTTGTTTGAGCCTGTAGTCTGACATGGTGGGACTAGCAGCTCTTCACTCCTCCATGCCAGTCCTTTCACTTGCCCTGTGGTCTTCCTGCAGTCATTCATTGAGCTGGAGAGGCACTGCACACTGCTGCAAGTATACTAGGGATGTGTCTGGTAGCTAAGGGTCATGGAACAGGAGTTAGCTGAACCCTGTCCATGTTCACTAAATGAGATTTGATCTAATAGTGAAATTTTGGCACACTTTCATTCTAGATTTCAGACTTCAAATTCTTACTCAGCTTACATGTCTCTTTACCTACTTCCAGGCTGATAAAAGAAAATTTCCAATGGCAGGACTTAAAATCTGTATGCTTAAATCTTAAGTCTTTTCCTGTCACTACTTACTCTATAAAAATGACTAGAGAAGGTAGACTCTAACAAAATAAGCACCTGTCCTAGTTCAATTCCACTTGTAGCTTATTATTCAAATTGGTTTCCTATCTGTTGCAGGAAGCTGATGAATCTTTCATTCTCTAATGGCAGGAGTCTATTCATGAAGTAATTCACACGGTTATTTCCAGTCCTATCTTACCCATTCACCCTGCACACTGTGACTTTTAGCTTAAAGAAGTACTCGCATCTAAGCACACCCCCAGAGTATTGGTATGTGAACTATTAGCTCTGCAGAGCTCTTTTTAGCTATTAGATGAGAAGATGTTTTTTGCAAATACAGTGACTAAGGTGACCAGTGTTCACCACAGTCATGCACAGATAAGTCATTGCTGGGTGATTTACGGAAAATATGTTATGTAAGTAGAAAAGCTATCAAAACAGAGAAACAGTGAGTCTATAAATTCCAATATCCTCTCTCTGCAAGAGGCCAGTACCACATGCTTTAGGGGAAAGTATAAGAAAAATTGAAGGAAAAGAATAACATTTCCTCAGAAGAAATACTTTTTTTAACTCTCACTCTTAGGTGATTGTTTATACTCAGAATCAATGAAACTCTGTCTTTGTCATTATAATAATAAAAAGAAAAAAATACCCTAGGGTTAATTTTGCGTATGGTCCCACGGCTCATATAAATGTCTGATTCATTTAAAGTCAGCTACATTCTCAACCTCACTAATAGGCTGTGCCATTCCTCCTATAAGAATGAATTCCAGAGGTTAATTATATATTATAAAGAGTTATATCACTTTTCAGTTTAGTTGAATGCTGCTTTCCCCCACCACTCCTGGCTCTTTCCTCCATTTCACTGTTTGGTACTCGTCTGTCATCTTTCTCTCAATTTTTCTTATCCACATCATAAGTACCCATCTTAGTTTTTATTTTTATGGAATGCTACAACAAGTAGAAAGACTCTGAGGGCTGTTTATTCACTAATGCTGGATATATGGATGCAAAATACGTTTTGGGTCAATACAATTTTAGCAAAGTTTAGTATAATGAAAATTAAGGTACATCCAGACAGTGAAACTATTGGCATGGGGTCCATTCCAATAATTAAAACAGCCCTGACAAAAGCCCTGAAGTCAAATTTCCTGGATGACTAAATTCAGATAGTCTTATGAGAAGATTTCTTTTCCAAACAGTGTACAATGAAGTGATCACAGACACATCTGGCAGAATCCCTAATGAATATTGTGTTCCCATCTACTAAGTACCAAACTCATTATTAATGTTCAGTGATGCTATTTAGATTTTAGAATATGATCACTTTGTGCCATATGAAATATATCTCATTAAAGTGTTTTCTGAATCCAGGTGAAATTTATACTGTATAATTATAGTTACTATCTTTTGGCAAGATCCAAATATATGAACATTTGCGTATGTTAGGATTGAAAAAGCACAGAATAAAATCCTGGTTCCATTTTTATGAGGACACTATATAAACACTTTTAAATTACATTTATTTTTTCTTGGTGCAACAGTATGCATTATTTTCATATTTTTTTTTCATTTTAATTCCTAAAAGCTCAAGTAGATCTCTACAGTTGTGTCTTTCTAAAACTCATTTAGTACTAATGGCCTGGATACTCAATGAATGTTGACACATCAGCCACTCTTTTTTTCCCCCTTTGCCCTCACTCAAATGGAAATAAATGGAAAATACATGTTCTATTGCATGCTTTCCTCTAAGAAAAACAGAATTGAGGCAGATAATCTGGTATGAGAGAAAAAGAGGAGGAGGCAGAGGGAAGTGAATATAAAGGGGAGAAGCAAGATGTAAATGCAAGGACATAGAAATGTGAAAGAAGAAAACAAATGTCTTTCCTTCCACGTCAAACATGCAAATCCATTATTACCTGGAAGTTCTAGGGTTGTGTGTAGCATCATCACTCAGAGGTAGTTGCACAATCTAAAAGATATGAAGATTTCTCTTTTATCATAACTATCCTTCTCAAGTTCAGATTGCTCAAAAGCAGTGTTTAGGTAATTACATGCCTGAGAATTGAAGTCTTGATTGATATAATTAAATATGCTGTCAGCACAAAGAATATTTATTGCATGCTCTTAGTTCTACATTACTAATGTGCTTTTAATGTTCATTGAAATAAAGAAAGAGTTCAGGTTAGCACTGATTTCAACCAGTATTCTGAATATTGATTAATTTGTTAATGATTATTTGCTTAATTGGCATTCTGAGATACTCTTATATGTGGCTCCTCATTCCATTATATTCTTCAGTATATGTTTCATCTAAGCAGCACTCTCAGTTATAGTATGACATTGAAAGCAGCAGATATTAATCTATCCATAGCTGCACTGGCTGATAAATCAGAAACACTGTGAAAGCAGAAAACACATTACAGTGATTATTATAGCTTATTCCTGGTCTGTTTTTATAATTTTACCCTCTACATTATAGATTTAAACTAATATTTGTTCCAGAGTCATGTCCCATGGAGCAGAATGGGAAAAACAGAATTTTACCAAGGAATAGAACACATTCAGACATACCGCATAGGAAAAAATGAAATGACACTGTTATGGCTTTATGAGGTGTAAGCTTTGCCCAGTGCAGCTAGACAATGCATACAGACTTGAAGCTTTAAAATGTTCCATCTTGCAGAAAAGAAGTGTATTTTATGTGAGTTCAGAGATATTCAGTAGAACTGACCCTCCAAGGAACACAATTTCCTTTATGAAAGAGAAATTCAACTCTCAGAATTTTATGTATTGTATGGTTTAAGGGAACTGAAACCTCTAGATGAGGACATAAATTTGCAGCTGGAAAAATCTAGAAGCAGAAACATGGATAAAGAAAGAAAAGGTTGCTAAAATATTTTGGGTTCTTAAAAATTAACTTTTCTGCCCTTGCTACTGTAACAGACATCACTGAAACTTCAGATCTGTTCGATAGATGTGATTTTCTATAACTTAAAATGACAGAATAAAGTAGATTGGAAAGTATCCCTGGAGGTCATCCGACTGAAGACGCTACTCACAGCACGTCTAAGTTTAATGTTCGATCAGATTACTCAGGATCTTGTCCAGTCTTGTCTTGTCTCTGTGTACTTCTGGGAGCAGTATGGCTTAATCTTCTTCATATCAACCCATTAGGTAGTCGAAGGCAGCAGTAACCCTTCAGTAGTCCTTCTTCCTCAGACTGAAAAAAAACCCCAACACTGATTTTCTCAGACTCTTCTCACAAGGCGTATTCCCCAGCCTTCTTGGTAGCCCTCCATTGGGCTTACTCAAGCTTCTGAACGTCTTGTATTGGAGAGCCTAAATTTCCATGCAGCACTCAAAATGTGGTTTCAGGTGCAAAATAGATGGGGATAACCTTTTCTCTCATCTTACTGGCTATATTCTTACTAATGCTATACAATATGCAGTTAGCCTTCAAAACCGCAAGAGCGCACTGCTGACTCATGATCAACTTGCTGGCCACCAGAACTTCCAAGGACTTTCCATCAAAGCTACTTTCAAACCAATTAGGCTTATCCTCTTGCGGGGTGTTAGTTATTCCACATCCATTATTGTTAAATTTCATGAGGTCTCTGTTAGTCCATTTTTTCAGCATGTTGAAAACCCTTTGGATGGTCACCTTTCCCTTGAGCATATCAAGTACTTCTCCCATTTTGGTGTCATCCACAAACTTCATAGAATGCCAGATTGGAAGGGACCTCAAGGATCATCTGACTCAACCTTTTAGGTAAAAAGTTTAAATGAGATGGCCTAGGACACTGTCAAGTTGTATCTTAAAACTGCCCAGTGGAGGGGAGTCCACCACTTCCTTTGGGAGACTATTCCAATGTTTAATTGTTCTCATTGTAAAGAACATTCTTCTGGACTCCAAACGGAATCTTCCCTGGAGCAACTTGCAGCCATTCCCCCTTGTTTTCTCCATGTGACTCCTTGTAAAAAGGAAGTCGTCTTCTTCTTGGCAGCCACCCTTTAAGTACTGGTAGATCGTAATAAGGTCTCCCCTAACCCTTCTCTTCTCAAGGCTGAACAAGCCCACATTTCTCAGCCTGTCTTCATACGGCAAGTCTTCCAGGCACCTGATCATCCTTGTGGCCCTTCTCTGGACCCTCTCCAGCCTGTCCATATCTTTTTTGTAGAGCAGAGACCAAAACTGAACACAGTACTTGAGGTGTGGCCTGACCTGCGCCAAGTAGAGCAGGACAATGACTTCCTTGTCCCAGCTGGTGATACCCTTGTTGATGCAACCCATCATTCTGCTGGCCTTCCTTGCCACTGCAGTGCACTGCTCACTCATGTTGAGCTTGCTGTCCACCAAGAACCCCAGATCCCTCTCCATAGGGTTGTTCTCCAGCCAGGTAGATCCCAGTCTGAGTTGTATTCCTGGGTTATGCTTTCCCAGGTAAACTTGCTGAAAGTGCTTTTCATTTAGTCATCCTAGCTGTTAACAGAAGACATTAAATAGCATCAACTCGTTATTGACCCATGAAGAACACCTCTAGGAACATAGGCCTGTCTTTTCAGAAGCCTTGGATGCACTCTATTGCCCTATTAGGTTTCCTATTATTCTATCACTGTCTTATTGACTGTGTACATTGAATGTTTTTATATCGCTTCAGTCCAAAGTTCCCTCTTCATCCATGCTGGCCTTCTGCCATGCTTGCTTACCTTCCTGCACATCAGGATGCACCATTCTAGTGCTCTGAAGAGATGGGCCTTGGGGATCAACCATCTCTTCTGGAACCTTTTGTTCTTCAGGGCTACCTTCCAGGGGAGTCTGCCAAAGAACTTCCATGAGAAATCCTAGGTCAGTTCTCCTGAAGACCAGGGTTACAATTCTGCTATTGACCTTCAGAGAATCACAGATTATTTGAGGTTTGTAGAGATGTCTTGAGATTGTCAAGTCTGAACTCTCATGATGAAGCAGAGTCAGCTAGAGCAGGTTGCCCAGGTCTCTGTCCAGTCCTTACTCCTGTATCTCAGGATCTTCAATCCTGTCATCACATACATAGTGGAGATTTCTATCAGTCTTTACATCCCTGACTAGTTCTTCCTTGCTTACATATAGTAGGTCCTGCAGAGCATGTCCCCTAGCTGGCTTTGCTAGACTCCTGTGTCCTTGTCTGTGCTCTTCATATCAAGTAGACATTGAGATAAAATTTCCCATGAGTACCAGGACCTTCAACCGTGAGGCCTCTTCCTTTGTAGTCTGTAAAGAAGACTTTATCAGTTTCCTTCTCTTGTGGAGGTCCTCTGTAGGTTTCAATTCTTAAGCCTGACAGGCTTTTTTCCTATCTTATGACTCATCCCAGAGCAAAACTCCACATAGTCAAGCGCTCCTCTGCATAGAGTGCAAATACCTTCCTGTCTTTCTGGACTGTCTTTCCCCAAAAGCCTGTACCTACCAATATGTTCCTATGTCTCTGTGATCCCAATGAGATTATGTGTTTGTGTTTCCCATCTTGCATGTGTTCACACACGGGCACTTGGGATGGGGAGCCAGATGCCTGGTGAAGTGTGATAGCCTCCCACTTGTCCCTGAAAGCCTATTATGTTCCACCCCATTTTTCCAATTTTCATTGTATTCT
Organism: Baryphthengus martii; assembly: GCA_013396935.1. Lineage (NCBI taxonomy): Eukaryota > Metazoa > Chordata > Aves > Coraciiformes > Momotidae > Baryphthengus > Baryphthengus martii. The sequence goes on from VWZK01004886.1 coordinate 30,580, forward strand.
ATGTACTGCGTCCCTCTGAATCTGCTTTTAAGTCCAACCTCCATCATCTTGGAACCATCTGTCCTTCCATGTAATATGGATTTGGGTTATTTTTGCCCTTGCAAGGTCTCTGCGAAGATCTTTTCCATGTCCTATCTGTCCTCCCTGATGTTACACCATCTACTCACCTTTTCTCCCATATCTCCATGCACTCCCATGTCTCTGCTAGAGTGTACATCCCACACTGCCAGTCCCAGGGCAGGAGAAACTACAGGCACTCCTAGTAACTTAGTATCTGGGCAATCTTGTCCTTCCTCAGGAGCTGGGTCTCGGTCAAAGCCATGTTATGGCAGCAGGGACTGCAAGTTCTGTTGGGAACCACAGTCTCTAATATACCTTTGCCATTGTAACACCAACTCCAGCAGTCCCACACACTCCCTTGTGCAGTGTCCCTGGGCATCCTGCATATCCTATTATTCACCAGCTGCTGAGGGCTGATTAATATATGTTGTTCCTATGTTTCTCTTCTACAAACCTGGTTTAGATTACTTTTGGTAATTAAATTAGGCTTCATGATTGTTAAAAATACAAAACCTCTATTTTTGCAACAGAGAAATTGCAAGCAAGAAGCACCTCCCTGTAATGTAGTGACAAAAGGTCTTTCACTGCTAACTAAATATTCTGCATGCACCTCCAAGAATTGTGATTTTTTTTTTCCATTTAGGAATCTAGGAGTAATATGTATAAATAGATTGAGCAGCAGACATGAAATCTCAGGACTTCTTTCTTGGAGGATCTTCTTGATTACAATGTTTGATTCCCTTTCAATTAACATGTTCCAGCTTTATGAAGCTGTCTTTCTCAATTACAATAAAGCTACTTGGTAAGATGCCTCTCCTCATGCAGAGTATATTCAACCACAGTTGTGGCACAGAGCAGTATTCAGGATTCTAAAGAAGAATAGGAAATATCAACGTTTGATCACGATTAAGCTGAGAATGACTTGAGTTCTTTATCTGATGAATAATAAGATGCTTGATAACAAACCTGTGGTCCACTATCACGTTGAAATGAACTCCAATTGAGGGACCTTTGATAGGTTCTTAAACTTTAAATAATACTTCACTGTACATTGGATCTGTTGAGAAATAAACTTGACAGTTCACCTAATTCTTACTTTACAACCATCTGAACATAGTCCTATTAGTGCATTTGCCAAAGTCCTTATCATCTCAAAGAGGCCATGTGATGCATTCTCTTGCTCTGAACAGATGTTTCCAATGTCAATGGCAACATCAAAATATCTTAGAAGCCAGAATTAGAAAGTGTTACTATCAAAAATGATGGACATTTAATTTTTCAGCAAAGTATTTGGTTTTAACTGTTTGATATTTCAAAGGACAGGTTCTGCCATCATCCTCCTCACCCCCTTACTTTTCTGAGAGTTTCTATGGAGCTTTCAAAAATGGTAGACACATAGATAACAATTTTCAGCAAAACAGAGCATTATTTTATCTTGTCAGAAACTGTCATTTACTATACAAGATCTGTTACTGCAAAAAAAAATCGTGCAAGTGCTATTCTTTGATCTCAACTATGAAGTAATTTGGATTGAATGACTTGATGCTTATCATAATCTTCTGCGAATGTAAATTAGGTTGAGTATTATTAAATAGCATATTAAAAATAAAAGTATGTACAATACATGATAAAACTATGGAAATCTTTTTCATAGGCTATTGTAAATGTCAAAACATAGATTTCAAAAGGATTAGAAATATTCATGGAAGAAAATTCCATCAAATACAGTTAAACCCAAAGATACGGTCTATAGCTCAGAAAATACAAAACTGCAGATTTCTGGAAGGATTTGTCTGGGGAAGCATCACTGGAGGATTACACTGAATGTATTTACTATCTCTTGGTTTTTTTGGTTTTTTTTTCTAAAATGAGATACTGGACTAGATAAATCTTTGGCATGACCTAGTATGGCTGTATTGTTATAAGTTTTATGTTAACACGAACTCTCCTTGGTCTATACTCTTTGTAAAGTCATTCTTTCTAATGTATCATTTCATCAACATTCCTCTACTCCAGTCCAAAGTGCATAACTGTTCTAATGCAGAAAAGACCTCTGACTGAGACATTTTAAAAACACATTTGAAACATGTGAAAACACTGATTTGAACTAAACCAAATCTGATTTCATGTATACCTCGTTTAAGTCACTTAATAATAAAGTACCTTTATGACAAATATGCCTCTGAACTACTGCTTACAATGTACATGGATGTTATATAAAATAGATACGTACTCAGTTTGAACCATTGTATTTAAACTAATCTCCCTTCATTGCTAACACACCAGGCTTAAATTACACAACCCTATGATTCAGTTCCTGGCATTACATTTTGACAGCTACATGCCATGCATTATTCTAAATCCTTTTTAATCCTTTAACAATTTACTATTTCAACTAGGAAGCACAGTAATTAAATTATTGTATTAATATTCTTCCTTGAGCCAAAATAGACTTGTTTCCCAAGAAACTAAAAAGCAATTTCTCTCTACTCCAAATCCATACCATTAAAATCTGAGCTGAATATTTTCTAGAGTTGCATAAACAGTTACACTGATACTCCTGAAAAGTAAATATTAAACTTACATGCTTGATGACTCACACCAGAAAGCTGATAATTTATGTGGAATGAGATAACATTTGGGGTAGTAAGAATCCCAAATCCCTCAGACTCTTGACACAGAGGCAATTAAGTGAGCCATACAAGAGTCTGACTGCATCCTCCACAACTACAACCAGGCATGCACACACAATTACTTCACAGCACGCTGACACATTACATTTAAACTCTGTACCCAGTCAGTAAATCTTACAGAAGCATATTTTTTTTTTTTTTTATCAGCGTTGCCCTGGGCAAGGTCTATGTGACCTAGAAAGGAAAATCTGTGGCAGTTTATAACATTTTCTGATGCTGTTTACCTGGTACCTCTCATCAACATTCTTCACTCTGTAAAAGATGCAATGCCACAATGACTACTGCAAGGTCTCCTCTTAGCAAAAGTGCCAACTGATCGAGAATCAATAACAATGCAAAATGTGCAATTGTCTCTGTTTCACATTATTCCAAATATTGTGCTATATGTGGTAAAACTATAGCCCTGTGGAAGACAGCGGAAATTTGCCACTGACTTCTATAGGACTGCAGTTACCAACTTTACAGGTATTTGTTTAAGACCTTGTTCCTGGAGTTCTGTAATTTGTAAGATTTTCAATAGTTTGCTAATAGGGTTATTCGTAGACACTATGACTGCAGTGAAAGTTTGGAATTACAAACTAGAAAGTGAGTAAAAAAAAATTAAAATAATCATTTCTGCCTCAACATCTATCTACTTAGTAAATCACACTATTTAGTCATACTTTCTTCACAAGACTTGCACAGTTTGAATATCTAATGTCTCTTATGACCTTAAAGATAATTTCTTAACAGAGTGGTCTGAAACTGAATTACTGGGTTTTAAATACCATGTTCAAAATCTACACTACAATAACAAATATAGTAAAAATTCCTTTTATAATCAACTTCCAATGAGTGGGAGGAAATCACATTCTTTCAGAAATAAGTAGCTAAAATAATTATGCTAATTACTTAGCTGGCTGTAATTATTTATAACTTCTAAGTTGCCTTTCAACTTATTTCTAGCAAATATTGTGTTTAAAGTGAAAGTTCAGTATTTAAGCTGAGTTATAGAAAACAAAATCCAGCAAATATACTTTTTGTGATACGTATTTTGCAGGCTGAAGCCAGATTACCACACACTTTAATTTATCAATGAGCTCCACTTCCTAAAATGGGGTTAAATTAATTTATCTTTTCTGAACATGGAGTGAGTGGGAAGGAAGGGGAATGAGCTTTGAGTGGAGAGAGTAATCCAATTTGTCAGTAAAAAATCCAGTTTCAATATGAGGATCAGAGAACAGTCACCGAATTATTAACTTTAAATTTGCCATAGTGCTGTAATTGTACTGATTTCTATTTCCATTGGCAGTATTTCCCATTTGCTGAATTCATGTTTTACAACAATTTTCTTCTTTAACATACTCTTGAATGAGGCTAACTTAAGTTACCAAGGACAGAAAGACAGAAAGACATCTGAAACACAATAAGGAGAACTTAGTTGTTTTTTTCTTGAGAACTCTACCTGTTATATATTTTAATTAAAATGAACAGCTTTAATGGAAATTTTAAACATAGAAGGAAATGGGAACGTTATTTTCTGATTTTCAATGTTTATACAAAATCACCACTAACATTGACAATACACACCATTCCATAGAATTCAGAGCATTAATGCAGCAGATACTTTTCCCTCTCAAAATCAGTAAGGGAAGGTGCCTTCCCTGTGCTAACACATATATCTGTAGTAGAAAGCCATAACACCCATTTATTGCATGCTTACAGTAAATCATCTCACATGTATTTAGATGCGTCAGTGCTATTAGAAATTTTGTTAAAAACAGTAGTCATATTTTTGAAAAAGATTAATCCTTTTTCTCTTCACTACCCATGTCCTTCTAATCACTGATGCAAGTTCAAGCCTGTAAAGGGTTTTTTTTTCCCTCCATCAAATTTCATAGATACCAAGCTTGGAATAAAGATATTAATATTAAACAAAAACTAGTCTAAATGTATACACTTTCTGAAGATGTCTGTCTCGTATCAAAACAACTGATGACCTAGATTTTTGTATATTCAGATATACACAGATATTTGCACAGATATTTGCACATCTGGCAAATTCTTTTCAAGAAAAACTGCTGTTATTCTAAGGATAGGTATTTTGGCACCTTCCTGTACCTCTTGCCTATACAGCACTGGAGATTTGCAGTTTCCCTTCTGGAGTGAGACTAGCAGAAAAGGTGACAGGAGCAGATGGTAACAGGTCTGATATGTTCGGTTCCAATTAAGTACTCTCTTTAGAGACATTTGCCTGACATTTTCTGATTCAAGAGTCTCAAAAGCCATGAAACATTCACAGAAAAGTAGTAGCTATTCAGGATTCTTAGATTATTAACAACATGCTTTTATAGAACACTGATCTGGGAAGTGGTAAGAAGGCATGGGGCAATAAACATCAGGGACATAACAGCCGCGGAGAAACTGGATACACTCAAATCCCAGGAACAAGATGGGATTCACCCAGGAGGTCTGAAAGAGCTGGCTCCTGTGATTTTTGAGTTCAACTGTCTGTCATCTCTCATGGAGGTGCCTGACTAGTGAAAACTAGGAAAAAAGAAATAACGCCATGTCCATCTTGCCTTTAGAGAAGGCAAAGTAGCCCATATGGGTCCAAGGGAGGAGTTATCAGCATTTCCCCAGCCCCTAGAAAGATCACAAAACATTTACTCTTAGATTCTTTCTATTCTAAGCATGTGAAAGATAAGTGGATCAGGAGAAGATGGCGCAGATTTACAAAGGGCTTGAGCAACACAAAAACTTTCTGCCATAAAACAAGTGATTATGTGGATGAGGAGAGGCTGATGGACATGCTCTACCTTGTTGTTAGTAAAGCTTTTGACATCATCTTTAAGAGCATTCTCATTTGGAAATTCAGAAAACACAGACTTCATTTTGGAAAAATGAACTATTAGATGGATTGAAAATTGGCTGGACTGGCAGATAGAAATAATAGTGATTACAGACTTGATTTTGATTGACAGCCAGCAGCAATCAGAGAGTTCCAGAGGCCAATTCTGTACACCATATTCATTCAACATCTTCATCAGCCACTTGTGATATGATGGCACAGTGTGATTTGGCACGAGAGAAATTTGTAGATGACTCTGTTGATACAGTTTCAGTCCAAAGGAGTTTGAAAAATTTGAGGACTGGGACCAATAAAAACCTCCTGATCTTTAATAAGAGAAAGCTCAAAGTCAGAAATTATGATGGAAAATCCTGCACATTTGTACAAGCGAGGAAAGGACAGCCAAATAGTGGCACTGTTGGTAAGAGCTTAAAGATTATAGTGGACTCTAGATAGAAGAGTGTACTGAAGCCATTGCATAGAAGCCAATGTATCGGACTACGTTAAGAGGAGTATGGCTAAAAGATAGAGGAGAGCTTCTGTGACTCTGTGTTTGGCAGGGATGAGCTTACACTCAGAATACTGCATACTATTTTGCCTTTCATCCAGTTCCAGAGGGGTATGAAGAAACTGCAGAAGTTCAGCAGAGACCCAAAGCATGTGTATTGTGAAGAGACAATAAGGGAACAGAGGCTGTTCAATCCAGAAAATAGAAGGCTGAGAGGAAATCTAAAAAATGCCTACAGCCATTTGACAGGCAGCTACAAAGGCAACAGAACTATATTCTTCTTAGTAGCTCCAAACAACATAAGAGATGAAGCAACCATAAAGTATGTCTTTGAAGTTTTAGGCCAAAAGAAAAAGATATGTTAATAGGGTAGTGCAGTTACTAGTGCAATACAGTTCTGGAACTTGATGTGCAGGGAGGTCAAGGGACCTTGTCCTTTGAGATTTTCAATGCTCTGCTGGACACAGTCATGCTGACGCAACCTGATATTGGCAACAATCCCAATTCAAATGAGAGACTGAACTAGATGACCTCTGGAGTTGCTAAATCTTATTATTTTATTGCAAATCTTACAAAATTTTATAGGCTAACTGAGGTCTGAGATCAAGATCATGAGAAATTACAAGACATATCGATCACAAGAGAATCTAAACTATCATTACAGAAAAAAAAAGTCTATAGAAAACTCTAATAAAAAAAAACACAAAAAAAAAAAAGCCAACAACAAACCAAATAAAAAAAAACCAAAACAAAACAAAATAAGAAATAGAGGCAAGCTCACCTAAAAGGTGTTGAGATATTGCAGATATTCTCTGGGTATTTAGAAGCCTTAGCAACTTTTTGTTAAATCCAAAATGGGATTTCTGCAAATCTAATGTAGTATACAAGATTTTATGCTGACAAAACAGTGAATGTCATGCTTCAGAAATAGAAAGGCAAATAAAAGCATTATTTAAAATGATTTCATTTGTTTATTTTTTACCGATAAATAGACAATTGATTTTTTATATACTGTCCATATAATGTACCTAGTACATAATATGAGGCTTTACAAGAAAAGTAGCAACATCTTGCGATGTTCAGAAGGCTTAAAAGAAATAATGAGGCATTAGATGAGGAAACATAAATCTGCCACCTCATCAAGTGCACAATAAAAAAGAAATTGCAAAAAGATTTGTGTTACCCAATAACATTATTCTTTTAACTCATTATTGTAAAACTTTTTCTGGGACTGTCCTTGTTTGAGTTAGAATAGAAAATTCTGTTCAGGGATTTTTACTTTTCAGCTCAGTTCCTTTAACTAACTGCACTTTCTGAAATTAGCAGCCTGTTTTCGCAGGCAGTGGCTGCTTCTAGCAGTGATAATGCTCAATGTTTAGAGTTAGTACCAGGGACTGGTGTGCAGACCAAGGCCACTGCTAGATCCTGTGTACCACATTAAGGGGTGCAGAAAGTAAAAGCCACACCTGCAGGGAAGAGCAGATAGATCAGTGCCCTTAAACTGCCCAAGGGGATATTCCATCCCATAGATGTCATATTTGACTGCTGGGGGCCCTTGCTCGATTGCTCTCGGCTTGGGGACTCTTACTTGGAGCCCTTGCTCAGATTCTTCCTTGTTCC
>VWZK01004897.1:0-36485 GCA_013396935.1 Baryphthengus martii
TTTATTTTATTTGCTACAGACAAGCCCCACTAACATTTCTTGTGAAAAGAATAACCAACATTAAATAACCAATATTAAAAAAAGAGATAGAGTTCTACAGAACATTGTGGTTCATGGGTAGTCTTCAGATCACAAATTGGGATCTGTTAATATGAACCACAAAGCCTTAAGATGATAAATTATATGCAGGTGAAAAAGGTGCCTAAAAACTATATAGCAAAGAGTACAGGGTACTATTACGGTGGTAACAAAGCTGTTTGCTTTAGTGGCTATAGTTAACACATCTTAATGCAGGCTAGATGCAAGAAGGATATTCATCAACCAAGATTTCAGATTGTTTCCCTCAATTAAAGCTAATAATATAATCCTCTGACAAGAAAACTCATTCAATGCAAGAAGGACTAATTTGGCTGTGTATTCTACATTAATAAGATAACTCTTAGAATATTATTCCCATTGCATAAGTATTAGGTTCCTGTGACCTCTTTCCTGCTCTTTGCAAGTAGCTCACAACAATATGTGAATCTCCCAAGCACCGACATGCTTCTAATGGTTAAAACCTGGGAGTTCAAACATGTAGGTATCTGACTGAAAGGCAACAGTGAGATCATATGATGGTCTTCTCATATTCAAACACAGCATAACACTACTAGCTGTGCTTTTTCCCATCTGTTTTACAAGAAAGAATTAAAAAGGAAAGCATTCCTTCTAGCTCCAGGTGCTTGCAATGCACCCACTTAATACAGATGGCAGAAAGCCTGCCTGTCAATGATTGGAACTTCCTTTGCCAAGCAAACTAGAATTGTAGCTAAAATTCTATTAGTTTTGTTTTGTGTTTTTTTTTCTTTTTCTTTTTTACCATTCTGCCCACAGAAGATAAGACATTTGCTTTACTAGTGCATAACATAGATAAAGACAGTCTTGAAGGAGATGAGCTTCTCTTCCACCTTAAAAATTCTCAAAGTGCCTAAGAATTGGAAACAAATTCATGCATGAATTTCATTTGTGTCACTAATGTCCTCAGAATTTAAAAGAAATTCGAGTGAACACAGAATTCTAGGAATGGAAATAACCACCCAAGTCACTAAACCATTATTTTTAACTACTACAAGAAAACAAGTCATGTAGTGCCTTCATAAATTCCTAAACTAATCAACCAAGCTGGATTGCTCCAGCACTGTTTTTTATATGATTTCTCTGAAGTAGCGCTGCTTACTTAGCTGCCAAGTTGTTAATATCCCTGGAACATTAATTTAGTGTCACATAAAACCTCAGAGTCTTACTCTGATTCCTTTCTATGAATTCTATTTAATCATTCCGCATTTTATTGCCTCATGGTTCCAAAGACTTACCTATTTCCTCCAGCAGAATTTTGTCAATAAGAAGGTAAAACTGAAGATTGTTTTAGCTACTTACTGATGGTGGTGTTCTCTTTCTTGTGAACAGGATTAGTGTGTCCTTGGATTCTCTCTTATCAAAGATCAGACCAGAAATTTAAATTAGAACACAAATTACATATTCTGAATATCCATTCAACCTTTTGAGATGCATGATTGCTTTGGTAGACTAGAGAAACTTTGAATATCTTGTCATAACTTTTCATGCATATACAGCAAGCTATAACTTGCCTTTTTGACTATATCTAAGGCATTTTCAGAATAGGGTCTGGCCTGTTCTCTTGCTGATATAGTCTAAGCTACTGAAGACATATTTGTTTCACAGACAAGTATTCAGCACATATGTTACTGGTCTCAGTCAGTGTGGCTGCCAGCTAACAGAGGGCAGCTCTCCTGTCAGCTCTCAGGCTCTTTCTTGTCCACTATTCTTTTGATATACTGCTCAGGGAACACTAATCAGAAACATACAGTCTGCATAGTGGCAGCCAGATCACAAGAAACAAATGTGTGTGCTGTTTGGGTGATTATTATTTTATTTTTTTTTTCCCTGTGATTTGCTACATGAATGCGATGACATTTGGGGACAGAGTAGAAGGTAACCTTGGAACTGGATAGAGTGAGATGAATTATTCCAGGAGGTTAAAATATGCCCATGGGCAGACTCTTTCCTTGGAAGCTAAAGAAGACATCAAGTGATGTGATGAAGAAGTACTACCACTGGGCACAAAAGAGTGCCAGAATAGTTGGAGAAAAAAAGGGGATTGCTGTCATCTGCATAAATAACGAAAGATAAGAAGCTAAATAGGCTGTTCCAGAACAGATCATTGAAAGGAATTAGAAATACAAATTAAGGGAGAGGCTGAATGTTGGATTGAAAACTTGTTTCCATTACATCATTTAAAAAAATTGCATAATTTAAAAGTATTGTGTTTTTTTTTTCCCCAGCTAAGTCTCCAAAGAGCCCTCAACTGCACAGTGTCATGTAGAAACTTTTATCACACAGATTTTCTGGTGCATACAAAAATGTTTAGTATATCATAACACATAGCTTTGCAAATCCATTCCCTGTGGTGTGTATCTTCTGCAAGGATGTTTGGACTATAAGTTAAAAATGATCAGCGATCAGTAGCTTGGCACACTGTCCTGATATTTGCAACGTACTGCTTACTTGGCAGTACATCTGCTACTGAAGGGAGACAGTTTTACCTTCTATTTGAGGTCACATTTGCAAAAGTAACTTTTACAAAAACTACTACCTTACCTGCCTTTAATTCTGTTGATATTATCAGTAGTCTTGTAGCATTCAGCCAAACCCCCAGCTGAGTTTCAGGTGTCCTCATTTCAACTAGGATCAGTGAAACTATTCTAATTTATGCTAGATAGGAAGGTCCAGCTCTTCTGGTCTGTAAAGTCTAGATGTTTAGTGAGTTCTTCTAATCTTTGTTCCATCTGAAGAAAGGATATATCTTGTAATTAATCTGCATTTGTCCTCTCTTTGACAAGACTATTTACAGTCATGATCATTATGCACATTGGTAAATTATATGGACAGTGTAGGATCAATGGCTCTTTAATATAACAGGAGAATAGATGGAAATTTATAGTCTAAAAAGAGGAAACCGCTCAATTTTGAGAGTTTATAAACAGAGCTATAATTATCCAATTTAATATTTGAAACAATGAAAGCTGTAATTGTTTTTGAAAGCCACAATTTATAGGTGGATTTGCCTAGAGATCTTTTAAAGATTTAGAAATGTTGAGTAATTAAAATATATTTCCCCTTGCCTTTCCTCAATTAAATGGAAACATTTAAACAGAATTAAAGAGAAGTCATACTGCAAATTTTATTCCAAGCTAAAATATACACAGGATTAGCATTCTGAAAGCAAAATGAATCATAAATGTCTGTGAGTGCCTTACCACTGGAAGGTATCTTTCCTTGTCACAAAAACGCTCTTTATTCATTTTACACAGACATTCCATATAACCTCTACTTAAATTAAAACCCCATGTTGTCTTTCTCATAGGCACCATTTTCATCCTTTGCTCTGTATTCATCCCTGCTCTCTTGAAGCTAAGATATTGAAAAGGATAAATTTGGCTTGATAGCACTATGTATAACGATGCTACCGTATGTTGCTAGGATACCATTTGGTGGTCAACTGTCTCTAGTGGAGCTGCTATTACTTGCCAAGCTGTCAGACATATTCACTTTTATCTCTCTTAATGCTTCAGCTACAGGAAGTTTCCCTTCATTTTATTCCATTTTGATTTTGGGGCGGGACTCAATCTTAGAGAGAAAGACATGAGAGAGGGAGAGAGACATGATTTCATTTTATTTTAAGTCAATCTCAGTAACTAATATGCTATCCCAATGAGTTTAAAAGGAAACATGTACCAGTCTTTCTAAGTTTTATAATTTTTGGTACATGGATGTTATCCGATGTCCTTTAGAGCCAGTGAGAATCTTTCATTGATTTATTATGGCTCTGATAGCGTCTCTTAGCTTTCTTCCTAAGAATTTTGAGGGCTAAAAGCAGCAAGTTAAGATACATAGCTGTGTGGTGTATTTGGTGAGGTCTGAAAGTTCACATCCTATGGGGTTGAATGCAGAGAGAAGGTGTAAGAAATTCACACTTACTGAAATAAAAATGCTTTTTTCCACAGGAACAAATAATGGTTGCTTTTCTTCTGATAGAATTGCTTATGAAACATTAATTTTTGGTGACAATTCCTGAGTGCTTACCACTTCTAAAAATTAGTCATTGACAAGATATGAATTTGCTACCTTAAACTCCAATGTCGTTTCTTGAAAAACACAGACAAGCAAAAAAAGCACCCTTCCCCACTTGTAGCATGTTTTCCTCTCTTGATGTGATTCCTGCTCCTGTTTCAGTTCACAAGCTCAAGGTAATGGTGCACTGTCGTGGAAACACAAAGAAGTTACAATCTGTAAGGAGATTTGACCCTCGGTCTTTGTATATTTAAGATGTGAAGTAGTGAAACTCTAATATGTGAATTAACTCACTTGTTTGAAGCATCTAACTGCAGAATGAGATGTGTTGCATGTGAAAGCTTATCAAAAGAGCCTGAGATTATAGGCAATTACATTTAGGCAGATTAATATTAATCTTTCTTGTAGGTTAGTATCATCTCACTTCATCTAAAACAGTGATGTTTGGTCCTCTCTGTGTTCAAAGGAAAGAGAAAATCGCCTTCAGAGAAGAGTTCACTGTATCTGTTCTAGAACTGCCTCAGAAAGGGATGAAACTCCCTTTAGAGATGTCTAACTTTCCTTTGACTGTAGTGGGAACTGATATTGCAGTTTAGATTAAGTGTCAGACTCTCAGAAGCCTAAGGTTAGGTGATATGAATACCACCTTTAATGAATGTCTATTATTTTACAAAATGGCATATCCTGCATACAATAGAAGCAATGAATCATGAGCAGATATTAGTAAATCTTGCAGAGGACAAATGGTATTTGGGATAGCAGATGGGCATCAGGTAACAGCTGATTGAGAAGTTACTCCCTAGTGTGTTCAAATATATCTGGACAGAAGGTGCACAAACAGTATTGCAACACATATGCGAGCTCAGTGAAAAATTCTGGCCACACGCAATGTTGCAATCTCTGGCATTCCTTTCTCCACATTCCTTTATGCCCAACACTGAATTCAAGATTACTAACATCTGCACATTATACTGGCAGTGTATCATAGTTTTTTTGGCAGCTATGGATGCCAGTGAAAAACTGTAGCACTTTGCTTAAGCCATGGGCAGTTGGGTGTAGTGAGGTCCATGCAGTTTATTCTGAGAATTTGCTGGGTTTTTGGCTATTGCAAATACAAATAACTCTAAAATCAAGAACAATGACAAAAATCAAGCTTTAGCCCCCATACCTAAAAATTATATTGTGTTTCACAAATTTTTCTTACAACCATTTAGATACCAGTACACAGCACTGCAGTTTAAAAGTCAAATCAAATAATACCAGCAATAAAGAAACAAAACAGTAAAATTTGTACAAACTATAATTCCCAGCCATTCTGTGCAGCTGCTTTTTCTGTAGCATTTTCTGCCTATTTTCCAGAGAAGAGGTTGAAAACTGGTTTTGGTGATACAATCCAGCTGCTTTAGCCTCACCATGACAAAAACAGCAATAAATCTACCTTATTTGGCTACAAACTCATAGTAATGCTTTATCATTAGGAAGATACAAATAAGGCACTGTGCATCAGTAGACATTGACCTTGGTCTTCATACATTTAAGGTGCAATGAACCCCAGTACTAACAGGTAAAGGAAGAAAGTTTAAGGAGTCACTGGTTTAAGAACACTCAAATAATCCCTTGAATCAAATGTTAATGCTATGAACACAGTCTCCTGTCTTGTTGGTGAGGCTAAACAGTCTGAGTTATAGTGATGTTCTGAATTTTTTCCTGGGGCTTTCTATTGGCTCAAGATTGAGTTTAGGTTGATGAGTACTTCCATAAAACCAACAACAGCAACAAGTGCGTCTCTTATCAAATTGACTCACTGGTGGTTTTGGGGTTTTGTACATTTGTAAGTTAAACTAGTGGGGTTTCTTTCCATAAAAACTAAAAATTCAGGAAAAAAAATAAAAAAAAAAAACCAAAACATATTTTCCATGAAAAGCCAGGAAAAAAACTCTGAACAGAACCTAGGTGTTTGGTTTTGACTATTCATTTGCAGCAGAGTATAATATTTTCACTCAACAGCACTGAGGTGGAACCATTGCTGCAGTGCGAAGTTCTGAGGCTGCTAACTGCTGAGGTCATCTTCACTTTTGAGCAGAGACCACAGGGAGGGACAAGGAAATGAAGAAGTTCTTAAGAAATTCTCTGATCTGAATTTTTTATGAAAGTGATTTATATACCTATTGTTACCTTTATTTGATAAAACAACATTTATACCACCGACATTACAAAAACAACTGTATCATTGATTTCTGGTTTCAGTTGGATGCTAATTATTACAGCACAATGAAAGATGGTGTTATTTTTTTTTTAATGGTCAACATTGTATGTTATGTAGTTCAGACATGGCTAATCTCTTCTTGCAAGAATCTCAATACTGAAAAATCTTCCCATGACCCAAAGTCACGCATATCCTATCACAGGGGAGTCAAGAGCAGTCCAAAGACAGAAGATGTATGTGCTCCTTAAACAGCTATTTATGTAACACTTTATTGTGGACTTAAAAGTAAGATGAGCAGACAGCTGAGTCCTGAGAGACCTGCTGATGTTGGCTTAGGCAGCCAGTGTTGGCTCATTTCCTCACTTCTGGTGCAAATCCAGAAGGCTTTCCACCAGGAGAGCTTGCCTGCAGCCATTCACATCAGTTTCTGCAGTGGATCCACGCTTGAACTGTTCAGATGCCACAGGTTTGCCCATCTGGTACAGTTAAACCTATGGCTGTCGCTCCAACACGAAAACACAGCAATGACTTTCTCCATCCTTGACATCTTGCTGAGCTGGCTGTATGATAGCAAGGGAATATGGATTCTGGTAAAAATACTGGAATTCTCCATCTCTGCTTGAGTCTCATTATTCAGCTTTGTATCAGTGCAGATCTCTTGATTGCATTGCTACTGATGTTTATTTCTTAATCTGTAATAATTAATGTCACTTGTCCATTTCTCGTGTTGCATAGTCACCATTGCTACCTCTATCCTGTGGATAAGCAGCCTCTTCATGATTCAGCTGTATTAAGAGAAAAGGTTACCATGGCTAGTTTAGCCCTGCTGTCCCTTTTCCTTTTGCCTGAGATTATTCTTCCCATTAAATCTCCTTACAGAAGTGCTGTTACAAGTACTCTGTAATTTGCATCAGTCAAAATGACCTGGAATAAAGAAGACTTGCTATTTGCACCTGTAAAAGTAACCCAATTTGTTTTAATTAAAGTGTCTTCAGAATCAAGGACTAAGAGGAGACAACCTCTAACTGAATGATGATGGTCAGCTACAAGTGAAGTGTGGGTTGTAGCCTAGACACAAATTTTATGCAGGCTGCCTGTCTGTTGTTAGCTTTATAGAAAACCCTATGTGTAATTTCGCACCCACCGACACTTCCTTGCATAATCTCCACAGATAGCTCTCCACAGATACACACAGGACATATTTAATGAAAAAGTCCTGATTCAGACAGTAGCTTGTCTGTGAAAGAGCAATGTTGCATCGGCTCAAAACCATGTTATCCACCTTGAAATCCATTTCTCACTGGCATATGACACATTTTGTGCCTGTGCCATAGAAAGCTTGGAACAAGGTGACCCATAGGATGCAACGTCTCCAGATAGATTTGAATACAGCTGCCACAAACATAGATATAATTCTGCATCGGCATTATCTGATTATCTGATTTCCCCACAGGAACAACAATCTATGTTACCTCTGCAGGATGTTTACATCACATGTGGGGCTGACTATTCAGAATACATTTTTTCAATTACTGTTTAAAAAAATTATGGCTACAGAACTCACTTGTCAATACCAAGCGTGCTCTGTTTCCTTCCTTTCAGGAATAACAGGAGTAGCACAATTGACTTAGGTGAAAGAAAACATGTTTTTCTATCCACATAATGCAACAAAAATATAATTTTGTCTTTTATTTTCAAGTTCTTTGTATTATACTGAGCCATAAAGAGTTTATGGAACATGATTTCATGGCACAGTTTGTATCCTCTTACTCATGGCTCTCATCTTCAACAAACCAGGAATTTAGCTGTCAGTCTCACACTTCTATTGCCATTATGCTAAGCCTTTCTGTATTTATCCAGATTGGAAGTATTTTATTAGTTAAACAGTAACATGTACCTGTGGTTATTGCAGAAATTTTGATATAATATCATTAGGTTGCTGAGATTTCTGTAATATCAGGTTATAGACACATACATATTGAATAAATAAAAACTCTTCAGCAAGACTTTTCACTTCCTGAAAGTGCCAGTCAGTTTTAGAAGCCATCAATAGAAACATTCCTTGAGATCTTATTAATAATTGTTCAAGACTAATTTAGAGGTGCAAACAGCAACACAAAGGCCACTGACAGTGAATAGTTATTTGCACAGCAAATCGAGTGTGTGTGCTTCTTAGTCTAAAAATAGTTGGTTCATTAACTTTACAATGCATTGTTAACCTGATCATATTGTTAAAGTCATATGTAAAAACAGACAAGTTTGCTGGGTTTATATTAGATGGTGAATAGGTAATACGTGTTTACATTTAGCACTCTTGAATATACAATGTGATTACACATTCTGCAGAAACCAAAT
Organism: Baryphthengus martii; assembly: GCA_013396935.1. Lineage (NCBI taxonomy): Eukaryota > Metazoa > Chordata > Aves > Coraciiformes > Momotidae > Baryphthengus > Baryphthengus martii. Next base: position 8,693 of record VWZK01004897.1, read on the forward strand.
GCTTTTAGAGGGTGAACAGTGGCAGCAAGGCCTCGGGACAGGCAAACTGAGAGAATTTTGTTTTCTCTTTATCAGTAAATCTTAGTATTCATTAAAAGTCAAATACCAAGATAAAGCTTAACAAATCCTGTGAGAAAGCTTTTGCCACTGTGTTATTTGGATAATTTGATTCTTTGTGAACTAGAGGTAAAACTATTGAGGTAAAATGTTAGAGAAAACAATATTTATGTTAATAGATATTTAATTAGTATTTTTCTAGCCCTCCTCTGTAACTCTCAAATGCCACCAAATATTTACTCTTGTTGAGGAGACACCAAGGCAATAGTTGGAAAGAGCTTCCTCTAGGGATTCATTTGACTTACACTGTCATGATATAGACCAGATGGGAGAAATAAAGGAAACCCTTGTCTTCACAGGAGGGACTTAGATCGAGTGATTATTTTGGCTAGCCTGTTCCCCAGCACTTGAGGGAGTAGAAATTCAATTACCTTTAGAAAGAAGTTATTGCCCTTCCTTGAGTGTGTAACATTGTGACATATTTTGCAGATAACCATCATAGGAATGAAACAGAGATGGCTTTGTAAGGGCAGGCTAAATTAGGACTCATAGACCCAGGGGAATTCTCTTCTCAGTCTATTGCTGCTGTTCTCATTCCTAGGTCCTGCCAGTAGCAAGGTGGTACAGGTGCACATGGTTGGTTGCATATGTCAAAAAAGACAGCGTGGCCTTTCCCATCACCCATGTAAACATCAGCAGTGCACACAGACCAGTGAAACACTGCCAGTGAACATAGACAAACCCTGTTTCTTCCTCCTCTGTGTCTCATCAGACTTAAAGCCATTTGAAGTGGGTTTGAGAATCCAGAGAGTGAGGATATATGTATATTTCACTGGAGGCTTTAAGTCCGGCATCCATGTCCAGACCCGGGGATCCTTACTCAGGCATCGGCTCAGACCATCGGGTTCTGGCCTGATATGAGTCACCTCCTACACATTGACTAGTCCAGCTTGATGTTCACTAGCAAATCACTCCACAACACACATCGCATGGAGAATAGATATCAAAATCACACAGAAAACAGTAAGTAACAGGATTAAAAAAATAAATTATTAGATGTAGGGTTTGGCCAGAGGAGTGTCAATCACTTCTTGTCCATCTGTGCCCGAAAGGTGTCACACTTTGATCCTTCTCTTTTCCCAACCTTAGCCCTTTATCTAAACACTGTAGAATAACTCTCACAATAAGCTTAAAACATTCCGTAAGTTTAACACAATCCCATAAAATCCCCCATTGTAGGTTTATTCTTTCCCATGACATCCACGACAATCCCATTACCCTCCCTCATGTCAGTTACTAAGTTCAGACTGAGCTTCTCAGTAGCCTGTCAGTCAGTAGCCCGAGAGCTTGCTTGCTTTTTTGCCATTATCTCCTGTTCATGTATCTGAGTTTATGTGTCTGGGTGATTAATTTATTACTTTTCCTGATTTTAAGTTTTGCGAAGCGTTTTTTTAATGCTGAATAGCTTAGTCATATATCCTCACAAATTAGATGCGCTTAATATATCCTCGCAAACTAGATGCCCTTAGATTCCAGGTGTCTACACATACTTATATTCCACATGTACTTACATACATCAAACTTGAGTTTGTCCTGACTTTATAAAAAAATATTACTGCAATAATTAATAGAAGTACTTGAAGATACATTAGGGAATGCATGTGAATACATGGAAACGAATCTCCAATTGCATCAGTGTAAACTAATACCACTTGGTCTATGTTTGAAGAGGACTGGGTTGCACAACCTGAATAGCTGGTAAGGCCCTTCAAGATATTTACGACAGGGAAAGTGTCTATGTAATAATTCACATGTCTTCCAGGGAGGCAGTAATGCATTGGACTCAAGACAGAGTAAGGAAATTCTTACCATGGACAAAGACCAAAAAAATACGAAAAAAAAATAAAAAAAAAAATTAAATGATGATGGGCCTGGGGGAAACAGGAAGAAGGATAACTACTTTCTTAATGACTTCCCTGTATGGAGATAATCTAGGGAGTCATCCAGGCATCTAGAGGTTCAGTTTGAGGAGGGCGTGGTGAAGCATATCTTACAGAGTGATACTAGAAGAGAAGGTGCTATGAGATGGAGCATTGCTTTCTCTAATATGACAAAAGTATGAGTGGCAAGCAATTCTACATGAAGTTTTCAGTTCCAGGCAACTTGCAGGGCAGGGAGTTGAAAGCTGAAAGCTGAAACCATCTAGTTTTTCTCATAACAGCTAGTCTGAAAATGGTTGCACAAGCTTATTCATTTAATTTAAGACTTCAGGACCGGCTCTCCTTTGTAGAGACTTCACAATAGGACAAGGTGTCATTGGCTTTTCTGAAACAAATTTTATATCCAATTATAAGAGCACCAGATCACAGTCCCTATGAAATTTTGGTCAGTGTCATAAATATGTAAAGTTGGACGACAACTGGTGAATTAATCTTCTCTAAATAATGACTGCTAAAATAACTGATCAGACATAATCAATAATTATTTCATTCATGTCATTAAAAATAATGACAGAGTCTCATTTTTATATGAGAATTTTTTTTTTGTAGACAGCTAACTTTTATTCCTGCAGCTTCCCTCTTCACCTTTGTTTTAATCAGTAAGTTACTTAGAATAAATATCATACCTCAGAATGGCTGAGAGATGAAAATTGTACTTTATAAGAAAATTCAGATTTCAAAACTTAATCTCTTCCTTCACTGAAAGGTGAACTCTAGGTATTTTAATTAATGTTGTACTGTAGCAAGAAAAAACAAAACAAAACACAACACAACAGAATTTAAAAAAAAAAGAGCATCACCTAAGAATGCTCCATTATATGGTGGTAGATAACTCATTTAGGAAGCAGAACCATAAATAGAAGTCTCAGATCAGAAAAGGACAAATAGAATGGAAGAGATTAATTTCTCTTTCTTTGCTCACAATGATGCTCTAAACAGTAGATAACTACGTGAGCCTTTCCTTGTTATTTCTATGAAACAAATGTCTGTGCACTTTTATTTGGTTTATTACCTCTATTTATGAAAGTTTTTAAAGGAAAGATATATTTATAGCATCACCTTTGCCTTGAAGTTGCGTAGAAAGAGGCTAGACACAGTTATGAAGAAACACATGACAGAAATAAATGCAAGTGGTCTTTCTTGATCTTTTACAGACTTGTGTAAGAAAAATCCATGTACAAAATGCACTGAGAAATTTTGGAATCAGCATGGAAATTTTTTGTCAAGTATTTAATTTTTGTGCTTTTTTAACATTCTTTGGTAACTTGTCTACAACACTGATAAAATACCATACGTTGTCCAGCGTAAGAGAGTGAAACTTCTGTATCGTAGCTGCTACTGGTATTCTTTTCTCTATCAGATTAGTAACTGTGGATCTATATATAAACACTGGGATAAGTTTCCCTATAGATTCTGCATTTTTATTTTTGTGTATTTTAAAAATTATTTTCTGTATCTTTTCAATTTAATATATTTTTAATTTAAATATATTTTTAATTATTTTCTGTGTCTTTTCTGAGACACTGAATCAGTGTATGTTATTTCAAACATGCCTTTGCTAAAATGGTTTGTCTTCCCCTGTTTTACACATCTTTTGGGGAACAGTGATGAAGCAAATAAAGGTGAAGGAATGTTCTATGAACGTAAAAAAGCATTAATGACAACACTATGACTAGTCAAATGCTTGAATAGGCTTGAAAGAGGGATGTGAGATCACACATGTACAGCATCTATGGATCTTTATACACCTGTGCTTTATGTAAACTGCCTGATGAATTATGAGGCATTATGTATGGAATGTAAAACCTAGAATACAAAGCAGATGGAACACAAACATTTAAAACTCGTGTTTCTAGCTTTCCAATCTCTTCTGATTATAATCTCCTTGGACAGGGTAATATTTATTCCACATTAATATTTAAAAAAAAAACCAACAAAACCAATAAAAAACAACAGGAAAGCTGTGGAGTTAGGTTTATGAGTATACAACCCTCAGTTATAGATAATGAAACTGCAAAATTAACTTTCATTATTGAGTTCCAGTATTGAATCTTATGAACCTTAAAAGCCACATGGTGCAGAACGGAAGGTAAATTTGCATCAATTAATTATTTTATGAAAACCTGATAAAGAAAGTACTCTCCTTGAACTACTTAGATTAATGAACCTAAATATAACACGTAAATGTATCTGTGCATATAGTTCAGTGTTAGAGGATATTAATGGTTGCCATCAATCACAAACCTGGTTACAGTTAATATGTGAATGACATTTACTAAGTCTAAATGAAAGAACAATATAATGTTTCTTTTGCGTAGGATTAGCTAATACAATAGAAGACAAGGATAAAAAAATAAATTAAGAATAACATCATTGCAATATCTAGCATCTGAGCATCTTGTCTAAACTAGTTGCTCAGCCTTTTTTATAAATAAGAATATAAAAGAGATAGTTCATTCTGGCCTTCTCAAATAAGGTAGATAACAAGAGCTTCCTTCTGGAAATACGTGTTTATCTCTATTTTCTACAAAGCTGGGATTCCTAGCCACAGGTGGGATTCAGCTGCCCTAACTTAGATAGAAGTCTAAAAGCTGTCTAAGTTTAAGACACTTTTATGAATAGCCAGGTTAGCTAAGTCACTGTGAACAAGGAGATTTCAGCAGAGATAACAATGGCATAATAAATTATCCCTTTAATGAAAATTATCTGACAATGACATAGTACTACTACTTTTGTGCCTGTTACTAGGACGACCCAGGAACTGTTAGTCTTTGTCTATTGCATGAACCAATACAAGTAAACTTTTTAAAACTGGTTTTCATCCCCAGTACACTTGCATTCTCCCACTAAAATCTGAGGAAGGCTTCATCAGAAGGAGATTTGGTGAAGCAGGGACTACCTAATCACCTTGGAGTAAGTTCTACCTTTTCCCATTTCCTTCAGTTCTGCAGTACAAGGCTTATAGGTTACGTTTAGACGATATCAGGAAGTGTTTGGTCAGACCCCAGTTTCTGGTTACCTGCTCTAGCAATAGCTGCTACAGAGAGGTCTCTACTCTCAACAATATTTGTATATATAATGTGTATATATGTGTGTGTGTGTACACATATATATCTGTCATATGATACACATGCACATATATACACATATATAAACAATCTTTTGTTTTCTTTACAACAATGCACGGGCAGCATGGTAAACTAAGAGTACTAAAGCAGGACACTCCTGACTTCGGAGACTTCTGTCATAGTTCTGACTCCAAGATTAAATTGTTCACCCTGTTTCCCCTCTCATAGTGATGTTTATTCTGTTTATTCATAACTCTTTATGTACCAAGGACTGAATCTTACTCTAATTTAAATTTGGAAGTCCAATACCTACACCTGCAATTGAGTTATTCATTCTGACAGGCAGAAATGAGCAACTCAGAGGAAGGTGTTCACTTAGCAAACAGATACATCTGGTCATATGACCTTGATCTGAGTTGGTAATTCTTGAGCTTCAGTTATTTATGAAAATAGACAAACATGAGAAGTATGAGTTAACTGCCATTCTAGCAAACTGTCCTTCACAAATGGGAGTAAATAGAGAGTGCTCTAATGCACGCTATTCCTCAGATTTTGGAAAAAGTCCCTCAAACATGCACCTGAGCTGAGAGGCAACAGCAGAAGGTCAGCAAGAAATGCTCAGTGGTGTATCAATAAACAGGTGTATGCTATTACATGAAAGATCATTTTCTTGAATTTCAGAGAGAGTTCATTAATACTGTATGAATAATAAACTGGACATCCATAATCAAATGTCAGAGACATGGCTATTCCTCAATCAGTCCCTTGAAGTAACTTAAGTGAGGAACAATGCTGAAAGAACTTTGTTGCAGGTATTCTTTCTGTCTAATTGATAGTTTTTCAGAGGCTACAATAAAATACTACTTTATTAGTCACACTGTCCAAGAGTCAATCCCATAATGTGGCATTAGACATCTTCTATGCTATTCTTCTCTCTTACATTCAATGAGAGGAATTTTGGTTGGACAGTGAAACGAACTATGGATTAATTCAGATTTACAGTGGTGTTTTTTTACCTTATTTTTCTCTGTACCAGGTAAATTGGTACGCTTCTACAAGATCTTAAACAATCACCTCCTGTTAAAGTATTACTTTCTAGCTTTCTTTTTCTATACAGATTTAAGAATTCAGATTCTGATTAAATTGTTAGAACTCCTATATGACTGTCAACATTTACTCTTTATTCTAGGTAAATTAATATTTTCTTGGAATTTCCTGCATATTTGCAGATGTATTCTTTTTCAGAGGGCAATTATTCTGTGTAAAAATGCATGAGGTGCATCAGTAGCTGTGACCTTGGTGTCATTGACCCTTACTAATAAATTTCTCGAAGGAACGCTGTCAACGAGTTGGGACTGAGGGAGGCTAAACTTTGTGGAAAGAAATCTATCACACACTGAACTGTGCTTAGAGCTTGCTTATTACAAGACATGAAAAATAAATGGTTTGAGTCTGAAGCATATTTTTTCACCCAGAGAATGACTTGGGGCATAATAGACTGCACTCAGGTATCTTCTGTTACTGTAGCCAATGTGTTATGTATTTGCTTTCATTTTCTGTCAAAATATAGTCCTAATTTTTCAGGCATTCACTTTTACTTTCAGTCTGAAAATAACATCCAGAAGTGCAGCGCATTTCACACTTTCTAGCTTAAGCCCTGGAACCTGTATTGTGTCTTTGTCCACAGCAGAAAATGTTTTAAACTACCAAGAAATCCACCTGATGTATTGGCAAAGCATCCCATCGTAGCTCAGTATTATATGTACAGGACTCAGCCTCAGAGAATTCAATGATTGAAACAGTAAAAGAATGGGATTATTACTTACGAAGAGTAAAAGTAATGGATAAGTACAGGAAGTACTGGAATTGAACTTTGTCTCTGTGTAGTCCAAAATGTATTGCAGAGGAGAATAAAAGGGACATCCTAGTCTTCTTAGCACCAAAAAAAAATATTAAATAGTATCCATGGGAAAACCTAGCAGAGTGGTGTATTTCCGCTATCTAAACAGAAAACTAATGTGAGTTCATACTGGCACTGAAGAGACACAATGAAGAATAAAATGTAAGATAGCTTTTTCATATAGCAATTAAGAAACCCAACAATTACTGAGTATTGGGAACAAATATGTACCAAATGTTTCAAGTCAGAGTCTTTATCAAGGGAAAAGGAACAAAAATAAAAGGTAGTAAAACATTCTACAGTTGTTCAGAGTAGTAATTTTAGTTATTCAGTTTGTTTTTTTTTTAAATTGCCATTTACTAGAAATTCATTAATCACTCAATATGATTTTTAACCAGGATGTGTAGTGATAGAACAAGAGGTAATGATTTTAAACTAAAGGAGAGTAAATTTATATTAGCTATAAGGAAGAAATTCTAGATTATGAGGGTAGTGACACACAAGCAAAGTTGCCCAGAGAGGTAGCACATGTCCCATCACTGGAAACATTCAAGGCCAGGTTGTACGGGGCTCTGAGCAACCTGGTCTAGTGGAAGATGTCCCTGCCCATGTCAGAGGAGGTGGACAGGAAGATCTTAAAGGTTCCCTTCCATCCCAAAGCATTCTATGATTCTATGTTTGCATCTGATTGCAATAAAATTTTATATAAATCCTGAAGTATAACTAAAGTGTATTTCATTAGTGTACATATATGTGCATGTCTGTGTGTGTATACGCTCACAGAATCCCTCAAAACATGTGAATTTAGGTCAGCAGTTTAACATTTTGAGTTAAACTGCACATGATGTCTTTAGGATTCTTATCATTAAACATCACCTCTCAAGTGAGAGCTTGCTTTTTCCAGTTCCAAAGATACTGACAAAATGATCATTTTCTTTTTAAGTTGGTCTGGGTGACTTCTGGGGATAAATATATGTGATTTTTATTATTTTTTTTTTTTTTTTAAATTTAAATGCCATCTCTGTCAGATTGAACACTGTATTAAAAAACAAACAAATAAACAAAAACCAACAAAATTCGACTTTATAATTATTCGTTGGAATCAAATTTTTGTCTGTATTTGATACCCGATCCAAAGTGCAGAGTACAAAAAATAATTATAGGAAGAGTCAACTAGTAAATAAAAATTGTACTGTGTGATACTAATTAATATGATTTCCAAATTAAAATATAAAATGTTTAATAACTTTTCTATATGCTGATGTTGCTAGAAAGCATATTTGTGAAGGTCACTCATCAGGAAGATCAGCTTGGGTAAATTGTTCACAATAAACTGATCGCTTACCTTTAATTCTTAGGAATGGACAGGAGCAATTTGGGGTAAATGGGGCACATCCCCATCAGAACTTGATAATACTCAATAAAATCTTTCTGAGTCACGTTTACTTCTTGTGCTAATGGTTGATGGTGCACATCCAGCCTGATGCCACAACATGCAGGACCCATGGGTTTGCTTCTCAATACTGTGCCTGCGTAGTAGTCCTCAGTGGGGATTGCACTGTCTGGCCGTCAGAAGTGGGCATCATAGGTTCATGATGAACAAGTCCAGAGGAGCTGGGACCTTGACTAGCGTCAGTGTGAAATATGTATGTGCACGCATGTCTCAGAATATAAATTTTGGAATACAATTTTGCTATCCACTCACTATACCCATCCTGCTGAGCAAATACATTTTTGATTACATGTCACTGAGCAGTGTAGTTTTGTTCTTACTGCCACCCCACTGAAATTTCCTTGTGGCAAGCAATATACAAGATGAATGGCCCTTTTTTTTTGTCTTCCAACCTCTAGCAGCTAAATATTCTTGTCTTGTTAGTATTGTATTAATAATGAATAACAAATACATTTCTCGTTTTGTAAAATGTTGTTCTCCTAAACCTTCTCTGTGTTGTATGCATACATATCCACATGTACATACACACTCACAGAGAAAATCTACAGCAAAATTTTCTGTTGAAATCCCCACCAGCTAAAACACGTTAGAATTGCCACAGGTAATAGGATTCAATATATCACGGGCTCTGTTAATTCCTTTATGCTTAATAACATGAAATTGAAGGCATATCTCTTCTACATCCTTTTCTCTCACCTCCTTAGCATCTTTGCTTGGTGCCTCTGGTGGTACTTTTAAAACTTTTGTTTTTATTATTGCTCTACACATCAAGTAAGACACTTCGTGTAATGCAGAAAATCTACCATGGTTTTCTTCTACTAAAAATTTTACAAAATCTTACAAAACCAAGACAGTAGTCACTTGAGTTTTGTTGTGTCACAGTAGCCCAATACTGGAGGTACCAAATGACATGCTAATGTTAATGATTCAGCAAATTTTTGGATTTCATTGGGTTGTTTTTCTTAATGAAGTTATTAATCTGACTATACATAAGTCTTTATTAGAATCCATTAGATTCAATTTCATTTTTATGAAGCTTAATCAAATATTTGTGCAAAAGTATGATTTTTAATTTTTTTTTTTCTTGCATATATAACAATTTGATTTTGTTTAGAATTCTGCACTGAAAATTTAAACACAATTTTGTCTTTTCTGTAGTTTTGGATATTCACCGTGACCTCCTTAGTAACCATTACAGGTCAGTTATGTAACATCAGTGTGCCCGATATATGGAAGAGGGTGACTGTCATCTTAAAATTTGTGGAGTAAATTAAAAAAGAGGAGTACAGCATTGGATTAAAGGTTCATCTGTGTGTGATGGATTTCAGCATCCTGTTTCTAGCATTGGCCAAGAGTAGATTTGTAGATAGGAATATCATTATATATGAAAGAGCCAAGTGAGTGATGTGATGCAAATAAATGGTTTGCTTTTTTTTTTGTAATTTTTTCCTTGACACTCAAAAAACACCATGTAAAAACTCAACAAAGCCAACAAATAATAATAATAATAAAAAGCAATCAAAAAAACCCGAGGGGGGATAAAAAAAAAAAAAAAAGGTAGGTACATTTAGAGAGCTAGGTTTAGTATACAAAAAAAATCTTATTTTTTTCTTTCTGAGAATACAGTTACACATTCACATAACCATCACAAATATGTGGATACTGCAGTATTTTGTAAAGTCCTAAAAGTTTTATTTAAAAACTACCTCTAGCTAAGCCTCAAGTACTGGGTTTCTTTTTTAAAAAAAAAAACAACAAAACCAAACCAAACCAAGCAAAACCAAGCTATTTATTTAATGCAAAAATGCCCAATTTAGAAGACTGGGAAATATTTTCATTTTATTTTTTCCCATATTTTCTCTCTTTTTCGGAAAGGAAAACTGAAATGTTTTGTTTTCAAATAGGTAAAGAACTCCTTACTTTTGTCTGCTCTTAGCTGTAATACTTCACAGAAACTATATGTGAGTGTAAAGTGTTTGGGAATAGCCTGACATCCTATGAAAATATTAACACCACATCAAAACGAAATCTCGTTGAAGCTCTCTTCTTCCTTCATGTTGTACTACGTTTAGAATGCACATACATGGTTTGACATCAAAATGCCACTGCACTCCCTTATTTAGCAAAGCTGGCAACAGAGAAAATATTATGCCAGCTCTTTAAAACCAGAAGTGCTTCCCTCTCCACTTATACATGCAGTTCAAGTTGCAGTCACATAATTGGGTCTCAGATACCTGAGAAATTGCCTCTCTCTCTCTCTTTCTCGAATCCCCATGCCCAAGCTAAGAACTACTATTAAAGTCTCACTTTCGTTCCCCAATTGCTTTTCTCTCAGAAAGCTTCACTGTGGTACCCTAGCAATTTACTCCCTTTTATCTGTTGATTTTCAAGTGTGTTGAGTCAAAGTTAGACAGTAGAGAGCTAACCTCTTTCTCAGGTTTTTCTTATGGATGATTTTAGGGTATCTTATGGTATTTTAAAAATACAGTTCAGTATATTATATTTAGCTCAGTTTTGCATAATTATTGATTCTACAGTCTTATACAATTATTATTACTTTTCACTGTGTGTGCTTATGAGAGGATTCTCTAACTTGATGTTTATTGCTCACACCACTGAAAAAATGGAGAGAAGGTGAAGAGATTTGGGGTCATAATCTCATTGAGTTCTCTGAATTTCATCTCAGCTGTAGCTCTGCTCTTTTCAGCAGGGTAAACGTGACTGACAACTGAATTACAGAACAGATATACAGACAGACAGATTAACCTCTTGCTTTATAAAGACCAAGTCTAGATGTAGTTTTGAGGGAAATCTTTCTCGTTCATAGCTTTTGGCATCAGTAGCTACATTCGTTGCACGTCTTTGTGTGTTTGTATGTGTTCTATGGGGAAAACAGCTTCTTATTTTTCAACATCAGTTCACACTTCATGTACGAATGTGGTAATCTTCTCTTCAGAAGTAAGCAAACTTTTATATCACTCAACCTAAATAAGCAGATTTTAGGGAAGCTGCACATTCAGCATTCTGAAAATCAGATGCTAGAGAAAAATAAAAAAAGCATATCAAAGTAGCAGTGAGTTTCGTTTCTAAAAAGGGTCATCTAAAAGTTAGGCATAGCTTCTGAGCTGCGTCTATACTTAATGGAGAAAAACAAGTGCCCCAATATCTGAGCTGTTGTTTCAGTTGCCCACCACGCCTCAGTTATCTCAACAATGTCATAGCTTTGTGAACACATACACACCTCCACTTCCTAATACTTGCTTCCCCAGCAGCATATGCCTAAAGTGAATTTTGTTTTACCCTGGTTTATTATTTCTGAAATCTCTCCTGTTTCCATTGTCCTGTAACTTTGCTTTCCAGCACCGTTGACCTCTACTGCACTTTACCGTGAGTTGTAGTTTAGAGCACTCCTCATCAGTTTGGCCAGCCTTTTGCAATTATTATTTCAGCTTCACTTTTTCGGGAGCATCCTCTTCCCCCACCACAGTCTTCCATCCTCAAAGTGGGTCACATGATTGTAAAAAACAAATTCCTGTCAAAGTCACCAGCTGCACAACCAGATCATTGACCTGCACGTTCTCGAATTAATGTAATTGTATGACTTTGCTGTGACAGGACTTAAAATTAGACAGATTTTTGAGGTAGATCTCTTTAGATTTTCTCCAGCCCAAAGACAGAATGATATTTAATCCTAGATTTAATTTTAGTTTTACTGGACTAAAACCTAAAATACATAGCTCTCTGAGTAAAGAAAACTGCAGTTTTCTTGCAGTAGTAAACACTGCCAGAGAGATCTCCTGGGCACTGGAATTTCATTGCCTGTGTTATTAAATTGTTAGAGGAGGTCTCCAGCATGCTTTTGGCCTAGGAGAATAAGCAGATGCCCTGCCATGGTCCTAGCAAAATTTGGATTTACCACAAGTCAGACACTTTTCTCAAAAGGCAGCATGTATTCAGACACCTTATTTTGGAAGCCAGGAGAGTATAATAATAGTATGATCATGGACCATTCCATGCTGAAGAACAGTTTAGAGAGTATTTTGTTTGCCAGTTTAAATGTAGTAAATGTGCGTGGTAAAGCAAAATAAAAACAGGAAGAAAAAGCATTAGAAATTTATTTTCTTTTGCCCGTTTTGCTCTTGTAGACAGATTCTGGCTCTCAATCCAGCCACTGTAACTCAGTTTTTCAAATTACAAGAAAGTATATTCACTTCTTTCTAGTTCTTTAAGAAATTCTCTCCATCTTCTAGATTACTACTTCTCCAAAGCAGTATATTCACTTCTTTCTAGTTCTTAAGAAATTCTCTCCATCTTCTAGATTACTACTTCTCCAAAGCAGTTTCACAGCCCATGCACACAACGTTAACTTCAAAATTGTTTTACGAGTCTTTCAAGCCTTTTCTGTGTGGGCATGCACAGCTAGTCTCACCCACATATTTCCACCTGTCTATTTTTTTTGATTTGTTTTGCTTCTTCTGTTTGTTTGTTTGTTTGTTTTTTGTAGTATTTTCTGTGGGATTTATTTATTTATTTATACTCTTTTTTTTTTTTTTTTTTTTTCAATTGAAGGTTCCATGTATCCTAGGGACTTCTTAAAGGATAATAATTCAAGAACATACACATATATTACACCTTTCCTTAATAGGGAATTATGCCCAAACTAATTAGCTGAATTCCCAGCAGGGCTAATTAGCTTGGGCGGAGCACCATGATGAGGAATATGTTGTCTTTGGTTCCAGAGTAACCATATTTGGGCCAACAAGTGCTCTGCACAGTCCTGTACTCAGCAGGGTAAAATTCTCCAGTCTATCATCAGAAATCTGAGTTGCAGCAACCATCTTGCAAAACCTGGCTGATTTGTATCTTCTAATCTAGTTAAAATATGTGACTTCTGCTGCTGTTTTTTCTTCTAGATATGGTATTTCCCAGACTAATTTCATTAGTCATTTTAGAAACTGTTTTGTGTGAAAGCCGAAGCACAAAAGGTTCTGGCAGGGCATTGCAGCAGGTGCATAGTCATTGTGCTCTATCATGTATAACTTTACAGAGACTAAAGACACTAAAGACTTTGTTAAAATGATTATCTGTAATCCTAGCCAGGGGGTAGTAGGCCAAATTTTTCTCTCTGTTGAAGAGAGAAGAATCTTGTTAGAAACTAATCCAAATTATTGATGGGTCATTTGTGGCTCATTCCTGTAACTGTGGGTCTGGATTTTCATGACAGATGGATGAGTTGACATTCTTGGTAGGAACTGTGCTCCCTGCAAATATATTAGTATACATACATGGTATTTTGCCTCTCTGATGTCTTGAGCGTCTGTTTGCATGGCATTTTGCCTACTCACGAGTCAGCACAGAAGTCAAGAAATGGTAGGTTTATGCAGACAGTTGGCATTACCCTGCAAATGGCACCTTTTTTTTCAGGAATTCTTTGTTCTATGCCAGTGCTACATATTGGCTCCACATGCCTCTTTACACCTAATTACATGAGTTGACACTACATGACAGGACAGAAGTGGTTGATTTGAGGAGGAAAAGAAAGGTTGAAATTTATGGTTGTTTTTACAAATATAAGTAATATGTTTTCAGACTTGTTGGAATGACAATATACAGGAGAGGTCATTACCATTTCACTTTCTCATGTTTAAGTAATTTCCCTAAAAAGTAATGATCATCGGTGTCCTTTGTTCTGGCACAGATGAATGTCTGATAATGCTAAGTCTTCTATTAATAAGTGTGTATTGTACATGTACTTAACTTTTAAGGGAGAAAATCAAAAGAGGTAATAATTCCATTTCTTGTAACATCACGAGAGGGATTTTTTTTTTTTTTTTGTGTTGTAAAACCCACTAGAAATAAAAGTTGAGGTGATATATCTAAATGTAGTACACAGATCCCTGTGTCCCTAATTTGGGACTTCTGGAGTTACTCTCATTCTATTCTAGAGTTCTTTTCCATCTCATTCATGGGCACTCCAACAGATAATGAGAGGGCTTAAAAGCAATTACAGAATTACAGAATCACACAGAATGTTAGGGATTGGAAGGGACCTCAAAGGATCATCAAGTCCAATCCCCTGCCAGAGCAGGAATCTAAATGACATCACACAGAAAGGCGTCCAGGCGGGTCTTGAATGTCTCCAGAGAAGGAGACTCCACAACCCCCCTGGGCAGCCTGTTCCAGTGCTCTGTCACCCTTACTGTAAAGAAGTTCCTTCTAAAGTTTAAGTGGAACCTCCTGTGTTGCAGTGTGCACCCATTACCCCTTGTCCTGTCACTGGGCATCACTGAGAAGAGCCTGGCTCCATCCTCGTGGCATTCGCCTTTAACATATTTATAAACATTAATGAGGTCTCCCCTCAATCTCCTCAGGGTTACCTCTCCGCTTACTGGTACAGTAGCAGACTGGTATCATTGGCATGTTTCTTTCTTCCTCTTTTTCTTACTCTTCTTGGTTTTGTTTTCTCTCTTTCTGATAGTAACAGGGTACATCATACACTATTTGTGTCGTCCTGGCTAAAAGACCACAATCCAGTCAAACTGGATTTTGCAGAAAACTGAAAACAAACCCAAGAAAACTAAATAAGAAAAAAAAAGAAAAAAAAAAAAAAAAGAAAAAAAAAAAAAAAAAAAAAAAAAAAAAAAAAAAAAAAAGAAAGAAAAAAAGAGAAAAAAAAAACAAAGAAAAAAAAAGAAAAAGTGGATATCTTTCTTTTGAATTGGTGAATGTTGGTTCCAACAAGCATACCAGAATGCATTAAGAAACGGCAGAGAAGTAAGGTTCTCTACATATTTTGGCATCAGTGAGCTATCATATTAACTCAGCATCTCATAGTAAAACAACTTTAGGTGCTCCCTTGCAGACCAACAATACCTTTGACTTTTCATTTTGGCGGTTAGCTCACTGTGGGGAACTAATTAAGCTTGATTGGGATTATTACTCAAATTAGCAAAATGACCCCTTTTTACTGATGACATCTGCTAAGTAGCTTCACAGCCTCCTCACAATCAGGTTACTTTCTTCCTTCAGATCTGTAAAGATAAGTAAATTCTTCCCCGTTCACTACAAAAAGACTAGAGAATGCCAAGTGCTGCAACAGAAAACTTCTAGGATGTAATTTGCTTGCAACACAGACAGTGAAGGCTTAAATAGCTTGAATGTGTCTGCTTAAATACAGTTAAACTGTCTTGGATGCTCATACTCATATCACTTCAGCTAATTCTGCAATGAAGACACAGCCATACTTAATCTATTTGAAATAATAATAACAATGTAAGCACAAATGCAAATATAAATACAAATAATTAGCTTCCAGTTGCTCTAACTTGTTCTCTTTCAACTCTGCTAAATTATTTAGCAAACCCCATTTCCTTCCACTCCTCCCAAAGCCATCAAAGGAAAGTAAACAGGAGTGAGGAACATGTGTCTTACATGTTTTTGCTAATTTGTGGAGTGGATTGACCACACGGAAGAAAAGAATAGTGTGCTACAAAATGGGAGCAGAGCAAATTGCATAACCTTGGTTCATACAACCCCTTACTGTTACATCTGGGTATTCTTTCCAAAGGGGATGGACAGGTATAATCGTATATTGAAAGCAAACATTTAATATGAGTTGCAAGCAGTGATGATATGACTTTGTCTTAGAGATCTATGGAAAAGTTAATATATCACTTTAAAAAAAAAAAACACCCACAAGCTTGCCTGCAACACAGATGCTGTTTTTTAAGAAGGATATTAGTCCTCATCCACTAAATACCTCAGATATCACCCACACATATGAAGCAGTCTTTGAGGCTTTTATTTTGTCCTATCTAACCAGACACATCAACTTGTATGCCCTAATGGGATGTTTAAATAAGTAGCTCAGACTTTCTTGACAGTTGATAAAAAAAAATGAAGTACTTCCACATGCTGATTCAGATGGAAAGGATCACCTTCTAGAGGTGCTTCTCTTTCTCCTCAGTGCCTGTATGGGAGTCCTGGGCCCTTTGTTTTGGCACGGTAGTGGAATTAGATGTGAAAAATGTAGATGTGTTGCTGGGTTCATTCTTAGTTCAATTCAGTGTAAATAAATTGAGTTTGCCTAAATGACTTGCATTGCTTCCTTAAAACAATTTGGTTCATTTGGCCTAAAATGGGCCAGCAGTAGTGGGGCATCCAGTTATCATATCTCAAGTGAGGAGTGATAACTAACAACTCTGGAGCTGTCATCTGTGAATAGCTCCAGCTGTTCTGTCAGCCAGTATCTGGCTACCTCTCAAATAAAAATAAAATAAATAAAAAAAAAAAATCAAAAATATTCTAAGGTCTTCCCTTAAGCAGTTATCTGGAGGCATTGTTTTTGTTAGGTGTAATAATACATAATGTAAAAAGACATTATTTTTGTAAGATGCTTAATATTTACTACACCATTTCAGAAATTTAAGGAAGTAGAATTAAATATTTATGATTTTGTGTAATTGACTTTTATACAGCGTTATATACTTCTGTAAGAGTAGACTACAACAGATTATGCTTACAAAATACTTTCTTTGTAATATATTTCTTTGCAATAAGAATTTATTTTAAAATAAATATTTATAAATTACTTCAGTAATATTTTTGCCTAATGTTTCTATAAAAGTAACAAAAAAGGGAGGAAAAACCACAAATAACCCATGCTTAGATAATTATGCATAAATTTTCTGAAGATTGTCCATTTTTGTGAGAAGCATAATTTATATAACTGTGACTCTCTGCATTGAAGATTTAGAGAAATCTAAAGATCAGGGGAAGAAATGTTTGGTGGGAGAAATGTGGATATTATAGCTCTTAAACTGTGTAGGAGGCCAGATCAGAGGACTGTACAGGTTGAGAAAGAATAGTGTAAAAAGGCACATTGATGAAATATAAGCTGCATGTCGCACTGGTTCCCATGGTTCCTCTGTTCCTATGAATTTCTAGGGAGCTCACTGTTATTTGTGTATAAGGCAATAACGATGAGAAAGTGTAATAATCCCCAATACCAAACTCAGAGAATCTAAGTTTTTAAGTGATGTTATCCTTGTTAGATACAATAATGGTTTCAGTGGATTTTCTTATTTCCCATTCTGCCCTCAGAGCATCAAGCTGGCATTTTTTTTTTTTAAATGTCACTTGGAAATACGTTCCTCTTGTGACCTCTCACTTGGCATTACAAGTGCCCCAGAAATCTTCTAATGTGAAGCAAGTGAGCTACTGCAAGACCTAGAGGGGAGTGAGAGGAATGACATTTTAAGGGGTAAGCAATTTTTAAAAAACAGATTCTAAAGGTGACGAAAGCTTCTGGACCAGAATTAAGGAGGGTGCTTTGACAAGTCCAGCTGCATTTTTCTAGAACTTAAAATTGATCAATGGTGTGTTGAGAGAAGAGAAAAAAGTATTTAAAGCTATTGAAATACCACCACCTAAATATTCATTGGAACATTTGCTGTTTCTTGGTATGATAATATATCGAAGCAATTTATACCTAACCTTTCCCCAAAAAAGGCCATGCTCTTTAAAATCTAAAACTGAATACGCACTAAAAAAGTTGTACTGCTTCATTATTCTCGCCTGAGAGTTATGCCAGATTTGTATGGGAAAAGCCTCTGGTTTATGTAGATAATTATAACCAATTCTGGTGACACTGCATAAATGTATGGCAAAACATGCCAGTGTTTTGAAGATACCTGATACAGATACAAAACCAATACACAGACATGCCTTCCTCATTTGAAGAGGAAGGGAATATTAGAGCATATTCATTTTTCTGTTGTTGTTGTTGATAGAACTGTCAATGATGTCAGTCTGCTTGAGAATTTCCAGGCCTTAGAAAGCTTACAGGATTGAAACACACAAATAGGCCTTAGATAGAGCTGTGTTCTGCAATTCATTCAGATATGGGTAGTCTGCCTCCAGACAGGCCTTGGATGGCCTTTCCTCATGCCCTATGGTTAGTTTGGTGGATTCTGCCTACAGCTCTTTGATGTCGTTGCTGAGCATGCTGTCCCCAGCAACAAGGTAGTAAGCAGTAGCCTCAAAGCAGTGTGATAGCTGGAGCAAGGGATATTTATTTATGGACTTCATGATCTTTTTCGGTATCAAATTTCTCTAGATTTTTTAAAAAAATACTGCAAGTAGCCCAAGCCCTTGTGATGTTCTTCCTGTTCCACAAGCCCCTTTTGAATGTTATAACTCTACCAAAAGAGAACAGTAACAACCTCACTTTGCTTACCAGCCTGACAAGCTAAAGAAGAATGGAACATTCAGCAAAGTAGAAAATCCATATCAGGATTATCCCACATAATATAATTTCATAAGGAGCTATTATATCTCAATATGGACTCAATGTTCTGTGCAATCCATATTTAATATATATGTACAATAAGAAATACAAGTGTGAGATTCATCTTATCTAAATTTAACTACCAAAAACTTAAACACCATGCTTAGCAATTTAATCTTCCCCTTTAGAGAATAAGAGAGAGAAGTACTACTGTTGAAAATCATATGACAAAGGTATTTTCTACAAAGCATGCATTTAGAAGTTCAAATGTACCTGTAGATAATTAGAAGAGATGAAAATCTTGCCTTTCAGGTAGTCATGTATCTTTCTAAACATGAGAGAAGAAGCTGGCAGTCTAAAGGACTCGTATCTCTTGCTTGACAAGAGAAATAGCCTAGGGGGAATAGCTTAGATGAGTTGACACACCTGACATGGTATGGCCTAGAGATCTTTTGTTCAATGATTCCTGAATCATAGAATCACAGAATATTTCAGATTGCAAGGTACTTTAAAAGGACATCCAGTCCAACATCCATGCATTGATCAGGGACATCTTCAACTAGATGAGGTTGCTCAAAGTCACATCCAACCTGACCTCGAATGTTTCCAGGGATGGGGCACCCCTCTGGGAAATCTGTTCCAGCTTTCACCATTCTCATTGTAAAAGATTTCTTCCTTATATCTAGTCTGAATCTACTTTTCTTTTAGTTTAAAACCATTACACCTTGTCCTGTAGCAACAAACTCTACTAAAAAGTCTGTCCTCATCTTTCTTATAAACTCCCTTTATATAATGACAATCCACAAGAAGGTCTCCTTGGAGCCTTCTCTTCTCCAAGTTGATAAACCCCGATTCTCTCAGTCCTTCCTCATAGGAGAAGTGTTCCACGCATCTGCCCATTTTTGTGTCCCTCCTCTGGATCCACTCCAACAGATCCATGTCTTTCTTGTATTGATGACTCCAGAGCTGGATGCATTACTCCAAGTGAGGTCTCACCAGAGCAGAGTAGCAGAATTACTTCCCTTGATCTGCTGGCCACATTTCTTTTCGTGTAGCCCAGGATACTTCTAGCTTTCTGGGCTGTGAATACACATTGCTAGCTCCTGTCCAATTACTCATCTGCCAGAATCCTCAAGTCCTTTTCCACAATGGCGCTCTAAATCCATTCATCCTCCAGTCCTTATTGACACCAGGAGTTGCCCTGACTCATGAGCCAGACCTTGCACTTGGCCTTGTTGAACCTCTTGAGTATTTTCAAGCCCACTTCTCGAGCTTACCCAGGTCCTCCTGGATGGCACATCCCTCCCTGAGGCTTGTCAACCACAATTGCAGAATCGCAGAATCACAGAATGTAAGGGGCGGGAAGGGACCTCGAAAGATCATCGAGTTCAACCGCCCTGCCAGAGCAGGAACCTAGGGTAGGTCACACAGGAAAGTATCCAGGCGGGTTTTGTGTGTCTCCAAGGAAAGACACTCCACAGCCTCTCTGGGCAGCCTCTTCCAGTGCTCTGTCACTCTCACTGTGAAAAAGTGTTTCCTTGTGTTTAAACAGAACCTCCTATGCTCCAGTTTGCACCCATTGCCCCTTGTCCTGTCATTGGGCGTCACTGAGAAGAGCCTGGCTCCGTCCTCCTGACACTCACCCTTTACATGTTTATAAACATTCATGAGGTCACCCCTCAGTCTCCTCCAAACTCAAGAGACCCAGCTCCCTCAGCCTCTCTTCATAAGGGAGATGCTCCACTCCCTTAATAAGCTTAGTGGCTCTGCGCTGGACTCCCTCCAGTAGTTCCCTGTCCTTGAACTGGGGTGCCCAGAACTGGATCCAGGACTCCAAGTGGGGCCTCACCAGCACAGAGTAGAGGGGGAGGAGAACCTCCCTTGCCCTGCTGGCCACACTCCTTCTAGTGCATCCCAGGATGCCATTGGCCTTCCTGGCCGCAAGGGCGCATTGTTGGCTCATGGTCATCCTCTTGTCCACCAGGTCTTTTTCCCCAGAGATGCTCTCCAACAGATCAGCCCCCAACCTGTACTGATCCATGATGTTGTTCTTCCCCGCCTGCAGAACTTTACATTTGCCCTTATTGAATTTCATTAAATTTCTCCCCGCCCAGCTCTCCAGTCTGTCTAGGTCACTCTGGATGGCAGCTCAGCCTTCCAGTATGTCAGCCACTCCTCCCAGTTTTGTATCATCAGCAAACTTGCTGAGGGTACACTCTACCGCCTCATCCAGGTCATTGATGAATATATTAAAGAGCATTGGACCCAGAACCGACCCCTGGGGGACACCACTAGTCACAGGCCTCTGGCTAGCATCTGTTCCACTGATCACAACTCTCTGGACTCTGTCCTTCAGCCAGTTCCAAATCCATCTCACCACACAATACTCAGCTTGATATTATCTGCAAATTTGCTGAGTGTGCACTCAATCCCATTGCTCTGTCCTTGATGTTAAACAGCACTGGTCAGAGTATGGACCCCTGAAGGACACTGCTTGTCACCAACCTTCAGTTGGACAGTGAGCTGCTGACCAATACCCTCTGGATGTAATCATCCAACCAATTTCTTATCCACCAGAGAGTCCACTGATCAAACCCACATGTTGTGGATAATGTTGTTACAGAAATCCAGACAGATGACATCTGAAGCACTTCTCTTGTGCACTGATGTATTCACTCCATCATTGAAGGCCACCAGGTTGATCAGGCAAGACTTGCCTTGCTGAAGGCATACAGGCTGTCCTGAATCACCTCCTTTTCCTCATTGTGTTTTAGCATAGCTTCTAAGATGATCTGTTCTATGATCTTCCCAGGCACAGAGGTGAGGCTGACAGGTCAGTAGTTCCCAGGGTCCTCCTTTCTACCCTTTATATACATGGGTGCAATATTTCCCTTTTCCCAGCCACCAGGGACTTCACTTGACTGCCATGACTTTTCAAATATCGTGGAGGGTGACTTGATAACTGTATCAGCCAATTCCATCAGGATTTGGGATGCATCTCATCAGGTCACATAGACTTACATATAAGGTTCCTTAGGTAGTTACAAACCTGATCTCTTACAGTAGGAGGGACTTTGCTTCCCCAGACTGCCTTGTAGTCCATTCATTCAAGAGGTATGAGAAGAGATTGTCAGTGAAGACTGAGACAAGGAACTTAAGTACCTCAGCCTTCTCCTCATCCGTTGTTACCAGCTTGTTAGTCTTGCTCACTGTGGAAGGTACACTTTCTTTGACCTTCCTTTTCTGGCTGACGAACCTGTAGAAGTCCTTTCTTATTATTTTTTGCATCCTTTGACAAATTTAGCTCCAGCCACGCCTTGACCTTCCTGACCCCATTCGTACACTTCCGGGCAGTGTCCTTATACTCTTCCCAGGATACTGGTTCTTTCTTTCATTGCCTGCACATTTCCTCCTTGATCCTTAGTTTGACCAGAAGTTCTCAACTCAGCCATGCCAGTCTTTTACTTTCCTTGCCTGATTTCTTACACCTGGGGGTGGAGAGCTCTGGCACTCTGTGGAAAGGTCTTTAAAGATCCACTAGCTCTATTCTGTTCCCTTGTCTCTGAGGCCTGTTTCCCAGAGAGTCCTATTGATTAAGTCCTTGAAAGGCTGGAAGTTCGCTTTCCTAAAATTCAGGGTCCTGACTTTTTTCCTCTCATGACCCATATCCCTCAGGACTGAGGGATCAGTTCATGATCTCTGCAGCCCTAGTTGTCTCCAATCTTGACGTCATCAAGTAAGTCACTTGCATTGGTGACCATCAGGTCCAGTATTGCAACACCTCTGGTAGGGCTATCTATTCCCTGGTTTAAGAAGTCATCCTCAATGCATTCCTGGAGTCTTCTGGATTATCTACATCCCACCATGCTATAGAAGATGTTCCTCAGTCTGGATAAAGTCATTCAGAAAATAATTTTTTTTTTGACTACAGTGAAAACTTTCAGACAAATCTGTGGAACTTGCAAATCACTCTGTCTTTTGCATTCTCTCATAATGATGGCTTTCTGTTGCTTGAAAAACACATCTTTATCAGCTCTGTATATGAAAAAGATGAAGTACCTTTTTACAAAACACTTATTTTCCTCACTTTAAAATTAGTTTTCATTCCTACCAGATGTTCTTTCCAGGTTTCATGGAAACAAATGGAGTCATCTAAGTTGTGAAGTTATCTTCACATCTCAAAATTTGTAATAGATCATTTACTACTTTCTGAAACATCCCTAGAGCACTCATGACTCACAAAGGCATTCCTTGGGTCTGAAACCCCTGTGGGTGTCACAAAAAGAGTTCTTTCTTCATCTGCAAGTGTTATTTTAATCTAGTGACATCCAAATGCCAGAATCAAATTACTGAAATACTTTGCTCCTGACACTTTAATGAGTTGATCAGCTAAGTGTGGAAATGGGTAGCTGCCTTCAATTGACTAAAGTTTTCTGTAGTCAGCATAATCATTTCCTTACCATTAGATTTATTATTTTTATTTTAGTTGTGATTAAGATATTCAAATGTTCTATAGATTGCTTAGCTGGGCCAGCTTTCAGAATGTGATTAATTATCTTTTTACCTTATCTTACGTATTAGAAAACTGCTTCGTGGAAACACTGTAAGAGTATAGTCCAGCCTTGCATTTAACAACATTTTTCTCAATCTTACTTTTTCCGGAACTTTGTAGTAATCCAAGTTTAAATCAACTGTTCTAATCTCTGATTTTTACTTCCTTTTCTCCAATACTGCCTCCAAATGCCTTACATGTGAGGATCTTAAAGACATCAGTAATGTTCTGTTCTGTTCTGTGATCTTATTTCTAATTGCTTATACACCCTGTGCAATCTTAATGGTTGCTTTTATCCAGAAATCTAGTTTTAGTCTAGGCTGAAACAGAAGTCCCAGACAGGACTTTCTGGCTTCAAAAAATTCAGCAAGTTTATTTTAACTGTGCCTTTCCTATACATTACGCTTAGCTGAAAGAAGAGTCATGAGTTTCAGGCACATAGAATCTATAGGAAATACCTTTATCTCCACAGGAATTTAAATTTCCTTGTATCCATTCACCAGAAGTATATGAATATAGTTCAAGATTAAGTTTATTTCTTTATAGTGACATATGACACCTTTAGAAATCTTATTTATGATAAGAAATAGCCATTAATATGCAAGACTCCCTGATTCTGTGCGAGATAGATTTTTTTTCTGTTGCCTATACTACCTGGCTGATGTCTAGCAGTAATTTATATAATTTTTCCAGTACAAATTTTCTTACTTTCATCACTGCTTATTTTCCATAGATCAAAGCTGGTTCGTTTTATGAGTTCAGCATCACTAGGCTTTTCAACTGTCAGCGTCCCCAAGCATGTAAGTGAATACTGGGTAGTTCTGTTAGTTGTTGATTGTATTGGTAATTTCGAATTTCTTTCTGGATTTTGACTTGCATATGATTGGGTAATTGGCTCTTCGGTGGCCTTTGTCTCCACTTCATTTGTGAATATCATCTGATTTTGTAACCATTTGGAAAAATGTCCCTTTCATCAGACTTAGTCTGTCTGAATAAGCTAGTTTAGGCACTGAAAATAGTCTAGCCACAGCAGTGCAGGATTCCATGTGTTAATTTATTTTTATTTCCTTCTCAACAGTCAATTTTTTTATAGCTAGTCTGTGTATGTTTGTATCGTGTCTCAGCATAGACATACCATTTGACCTATTCCTTTAAAAATCTGTTAGGGTAGAAGACCTGGAGACTAAAGGCTATGGAATTAGCGCTACCATGAAGTAGACAATGAGACTGAAGATATAACTTTGAGGATAATATTGTTTACACTATTCCAGTAAATTTTGTAAACTGGTAAGTTTCTTGTTAGAAGAAACAATGCCTAGTGTCCCTCTGTCACTTTCATGTCCTGTGTGGCTTACCTGGAAGGGACAGAATGAAATGCAAGTGCTTCTTTATTTACTTTGTCTTAAGGAAAAACAGAGACTTGATTAAAAAAGAGTAGAACAATAGAAGCCTCTCTGGGCTCTGTTCTGCAATATGACATCTCAGTGATTGCTAAAATCACAAGCTCTTTGGGTCTTTTATACTGTGAGTTTTAAATCTTCTTTAGATCCAAAAGCCTGGTTTAAAATCCTAGCAGCTTAGAAATGCTACCTTAATGCTGTTCCCTCAACACTGCTGAGAGGAAAATGATCTTATGCTGTTTATTGCAAGCAATATTCTGAAGCCTTCATTTACCTCTGGCAATCATGTAATTGATCCAATTTCTGTGAATGTTCATTATTTAGCTCAACATTCAGAGCTGATGAGAGACAATATTTAAAATATATCAGATGCTCAACAGCTATAAAATACTCCATTGTAAGAATATCCTAGTCCATGCTAGAAGTTTTGAGGTTCAGTCTAGTAATTGCAATTCAGACTGATTAAAGCACATGGAAAGGACACTGAAGTGCAAGTATCTGTATTTCACATAGAAAATACCTGCTTTTATAAGAAAAATAAAAGTGTGGAGGAGCATGCTAATTTTAACCTGTTGTAATCACATTATGACTATAGAGGGAAGGATGCTTGTGCAAGGGGATGGGTGTATACTCATCTTCTTATATATTACACATACATTATATATTCCTCAGGAAATGGAATCTTGTCTGTGGCTGCATAAAACCTCACTTTATACACCAGAATTTTCTAACTGTTTACCAAGGGAAAAAAAAAAAAAAAAATAGAAGCTGTTCGTATACTGAGAGATTTATACTTTCTTGATGCATTGGCTGACAGGTGGAAAATATTTAATCTCAAATAGATATTTAATAGAATAATAGAAGGAAAATCTGTGTTTTTTTAAAAACAGATCTCCACAGATACTCTTGATTCTTTTTGGAAAATATATTGTTTAATTTAATCTGCTATAGAATCTAATATGTTTCTAATATTCTAAATTTTAAGTTTCAATAGAACAGTATATATCTTGTTTTAATGCTATCTTTTTAACTTGGAAATTATCAATGTGAAAACGGTTGTAAAGCTACTGAGACTTACAAGATGTATTTCTTGTTTTATCCTTCAAAGATTAGGGGTCTATTTTGTCTACATGACATGACATGAAACATTCTGTTTCCTGAAATCTCTCTAGACTTCAAGGGGGGGAAGTGGTAGAAAACATCAAATAGTCACTAATAAAGGTGAAAAGGATATTGACATGATTATCTCTGCTGTTGACTACCACTTTCATACAGATTCTATTTTTAGGATAAGAAAATAGTTATGCTGGTCTTCTGACAGTGATCAGGTAACAAGATCCGGTCTGATGTTCATAAGCACAGATAACTAGCAGGATAATTTTTATTTTTTTATCCCTTGTTATTGATGATACAAAACTTGGAGGAGTGGCAGACATACTGGAAGGCTGAGCTGCCATCCAGAGTGACCTAGACAGACTGGAGGGCTGGGCGGGGAGAAATTTAATGAAATTCAATAAGGGCAAATGTAAAGTTCTGCAGGCGGGGAAGAACAGCATCACGGATCAGTACAGGTTGGGGGCTGATCTGTTGGAGAGCAGCTCTGGGGAAAAAAGACCTGGTGGACAAGAGGATGACCATGAGCCAACAATGCGCCCTTGCAGCCAGGAAGGCNAGTCCTTTTTGAATAAAGAGAATTTACATGTATCTGAAGACTTTAGTTTTCATTTAAGGAACTGAGGCAGAAGAGCTAGCTCATCAGTGACTGTAAACAATGGTATCTGCACTAATAACATCAGAATGTAAGATATCACTGAACCAGCAATCTTGCTTTCTCATGTTATTCATCAGATTTATAATAATAATAATAATAGTAATAATAATAGTAAAATCTGTTGGAGGGTGGTTCAATAAGTAGCTGTGGCTTAAAGATTGGCATCAGAATGTGAATTCTGTGCTCATGTGACCTCCTACATAAAAGTATTATAAGTTAGCGGCTGTATGCACAACGTATTATCATGAGGAATGACATAACCATGAAGTGGAATGATTATTTTTTGACTGTCACGCTTCTATAGGAAATGAAGAGAATCTGCTGAGACACTAAGGTGCGAACCAACATTTATGATTCAGCACCGGCCCCATTCATGAGTACAATACTTAAATCCCGCTGAAATGGTTTTCTTTCTGCTGGATAGAGTCTATCAACATTAAATGTCTAGAAACTAAATTTTCCAGTATCTTGCTCTTTTACGCACTATTTTCAATATGTATAGACATGCATGAACCAGAATGATTTAGTTATTCAAATTGGCAGCATTTTACATGCTATTTGCAAGAAACCATAGAATCATAGAATGGTAAGAGTTGGAAGGGAACTCTGGAGATCATCGAGTCCAACCCCCGTGCCAGAGCAGTATTACCTAGGGCAGGCCACACAGGAATGTGTCCAAGTGGGTTTTGAAAGTCTCTGGAGAAGGAAACTCCATAACCTCTCTGAGCAGCCTGTTCCAGATGATTTTAACAAGGTGCAAATCATCAGAGGATCTTGCCCAGTTTTATTATTTCTATCTCTTTTCACGAGGTGCACTCTTACATGTCTAGCATTTAAGTAGTTAGAAAATTCCGTTTCAATAAGGCCTTTGAGAATCTGAAATTGTATTCTGTGATATTTCCATGAATTAGAGCTCTGTTGCCTGCCAAGAAACTTATGTAACTGCAATCTATGTCACCAATAAGGTCTTATTGTAATTACTTCCAAAATATTAATTATTTTTTTATCTTCATCCCACTTTTATTTTTTTTATAACAATATTGGTTCAGTAATATACTACTGAAGTAAAACCATTACTTACTTTCAGGTCTGTGTAGTAGAGAAAATGGGCCTTTTTTTTTTTAAGGAGAAAAGTTCATAGTAAAATTAATTCTTCGTCATTCATCATTTGCAACTATTAAGCAGCGAGTTAACTTTAAACAATAGAAGGAAAAGATGAAAACTCTTCTGAATGGGTGAGACACTGTTGGTGTATTTGAACAGAAAAATGTATAGATTGTTGTCTTGGAGTGATTTTTGTCTTG
>VWZK01004900.1:5552-22410 GCA_013396935.1 Baryphthengus martii
AAAAAATGAAGAATGGGATTTTTGTCACCTGTCTGGGCTTTCTTTTGGTGCTCATGCAATTCCACCTACCCATTCTAAGATCCAGTCCTTAGTACTGAACTAGTTAAATCAGCATATCCATGCTTAAGCTACACTGCTTATTTAACTCTCAGTTCTGTCCTGCTTTCGTACACATTCACATTGTCTCCTCATGCAAGCCCAGATTTCTAAGGTACATATCCTAGACTGACAGACATGCAGTGTACAGGATGGGCTGCAGAAACAGGCAGCAGATCAAAGAAATAATTCTGGATTGGACTTGAGAGAGACATCAGTAAGTGATTAATTTTGCAATTGCTTTTCGCCAACTAAGGAGAGAAAATATGGAGGTGGTAGAAAGGGGAAGGAAGAAACACTTGCAGTTCTGACTTTTTTCCTGAGAAAGACTAGATAGAGCATGAAAAATTTTAAGTCTAGGGCATGCCTTTAGCTAGATACTCAAAAATTTTAAAGTGCACTCTACATATGAGTATACATTATACATGAATATTTAGCTTAAGTATTCCCTAACTCCAGAATGCCAGTTCAGAAAGGTCTTTTGTTTTATTTAATTCTTCATCTGTTAGCCAAGGCACTCCAGATGGGACATTTGTAAATGGTATGTGTGCTTACAGTGATGTTGGTGATTCAGTTTTCCTGAATAGCAAAGCTTACATTTCTCAAAGTATTACAAAAGTCATCCTACTAGCGTCAGTTGCCTAGAACTGATGGTTTTGAAATCCAGAATCTCATAAATACCACTGAGTACATTTATATCTTTGTATCTGATGCTTCTTGAATAAAAAATTGGAAAGTCAGCAAAAGTAGAAAGCAAATTAAAAAAAAAAATAGAGAAAAAATATCATAATTGTTTAAAAAACAAGTCTTCTAAAAGTTTAATACACTTCATCTTGTCAAATGCACTAGTTTTTCATTCACTATGAAGCATGTGGTGCATGATCCCTTCTTGATATTAATACTAGTTTAGGTATTTTCTTCATGGTCCTCTACATTCTTTGTCACTGGAACTATCCAATAGCATTTTTTTCTTGTTCCATATAGATTTTTCCCACCTTGTACAGTAGTAACATCAAATTTCAGAGCAGGGTTCTCAGGTAGTTTTGTAGGGAAAAGTATTAGATCTTCATAATGTTTAATAGTAGAAGTAGTAATATACTTAGCAAGAATAATACCTTGGCAGTAAAACTTTTTAGTTCATATGAAGCAAAATGTAAATTGTAAATTGAGGAGGTACCCACAAGACATTAAAAGCAAAAACAGGAAAAGGTTAGTGTTTGCACACCTTACCATACTTTTTAGCGTCATTCAGAATCTCCTTTGTTTTATGGAGATAATCGTAACTGAGAGGCCCGTCCTACAATAAACTTAGATCAAAGCTCACTTTTATAAGACATTGAGAATTGTAAAGTATATCTACAATGAAAGTCTAAATAGATGTAGAAGTTTCATAAATGTCCCACTAGCACCACCAGGAGTGCAATGACAGAGATAGAGACACTATTTTCACATCCTCCTCAGTCTTTGGGTAAGTGGAAATGAAACTTTGTACCTGGTAGCCATGAAAATAATGTTTCAAAAAAACATTAAACTGAATGCATATCAGAAGAATATACCGTGTTTCCTTAATATTCACTCTACCGTATTCACCCTGTGTCACTGGATATGTTTTGGGGCAAGACTGAAGGGAATTATAGTCTTGGTAGGTAACGTAACACAGTTCACTGAGTTCTGACATAGTTTTTCTGACACTAAGATTGCAGAAAAAGCTACAAGGGAATTCCTTCTACCTTTATGTGATCACAGAAATGGCCAACAGACACCATCATCATGTATTAAACTGCTGATTGGTGACAAGTAAACAGGATCCACAGATATTCCTCTTTCTTGTACCTGCAAGGAATGATAGAAGCTATGACGGAGGATGGAGTCACCACGACAATCTTTGTTTTATAAGGCAAATAGCCACTTACCAAAAAACACATCAAGTTCTTCCTTAGGTAGAAATATTTTATAAATTTGGTTTTGTGTGATGGAACAAATCTTGCTTATCTTTCTCTGATCTGTGAACATAGGAACATTCCTGTGAAAATCACGCACCGCATTGTAATTGGTATAGTTCATTTCTTCCAGATTGTCGTACATAGTAAAATATGGAATACATGAAAATACTCCCTCATGAAGTGACAAAAGTCTCAACCACTGCCCAATATAAAAGTGAAACACCACCGTTGACCTTAATTATAAAATCACCCATACTTGGGTGTTACTGCCTCAATCTTGGCAACTCTGTGTTAAAAATTCATAAAACAAGATCACTGTATGTGTGTCTCATGAACCGTGGCAGACAGGGGTTACAGACTACTGAGGATTAAGAAAAAAACAAGTCCTGCTGGAAATGCATCACTGCAAAATCTTAGTTCTCAGCTCTTGTACACAAATTCACAACCACCAGAATGCTGCATACATGCTTATTTCATAAGGTAAAAGGTTGCTTTAATAACCGGACACCAAAAACACTATGAAATTAGAGAGGGAAATCAAATCAATAATAGGCCCAGGAGGAGACTGTGTTCTATCCTTGGATCTGTTAGCAGGCGTGCTGGGTGCATACAGATTAGCTGATGAATGGCTGATTCAATAGACTGGTAGCAAACACATACTTTGCTAGAGATGACTTTTTAAGTCATCATACATCAAACAGACAGTGTCAGCCTTTGAGGATAAACCAGTGATGGCTTGTTTTGCTCTTTGAACTGCCTCAGAGACCCAGAGACTAAAAAAGTGCCTGAATGTTCCTCTGAATCCACTGGGAGGGTTGAAAGCTTCAAAGAGGAACACTATCACATCCAAGGGGAAATGCATTGATTGGAGGAACCAGTGTGAAATAGTCTTTAATAATTACCAGAATGCTGGAATTGACTAGTGTTTTGCTGAGCTATATTTTATCTTTATTGGATTAACTGTGACACAGTAGGTTATGTCAAAGGGAATCTGCATGAATATTAAAAGTAAATGTGGTGTGAATAATAGATAACTTACATTAGATGCAACATCATGCCAGCAATTTTTATTCACCTATGTAATTAGATTAAAACAAATCTGCTGAATAAAGTATATTGTCTTATAATCCAAATTCAGAAGTATCGAGAAGTTATGAAACAGGGATAATAGCTGGTCTTTAGAAGATTCGTGTGGTTATACACATATATGCACGACAGGGAATAATTCTGAGAAGAGTTCTAGAGAAAATGGTTTGGTTATGAATAGAAAACACATTAGTCTAAAATTGTTAATAGGTGTTCCGCTTATCTACTTAGAAATTTGGCAGCAGATATGTGATGTTTATTGGAAAAAAANATTTAAATTTAATTGAAAAAAAAAAAAAAAAAAAAGAAAACTCAACTTGAGGGAAATGTAAGGAACAGAAAGTATATAAGACAGCTGATCTTAGTGCTAGGACAGTACACTAAGTCCTTCCAGACATTTTAAAGTCGTATACCCAGCACCGGATTTTCCAGTTTCTTAAATAATCAGTTCTATATTCTTTAACACAATGACTGCTTTCTTATGTATGACACAGAAATATATATTTGTTCGCAATTTTTAAGCAGAGTTCAAATTTTGTAAAGCTGAGCACCTGCTGAGCACCTGAAAATATTATTTCAGTGATATATGCAGGATCACAGAGTAATTTAACCTGGAAAAGACCTCCAAAGATCCTCTTGTTGGCCTCCACTGGAGTCACTTGAGTATGTAAATATTATTTTTGTGCTATGGAGCCCAAAACTAGACAGGACATTGTAGACATAGTCATTTAATCAGCTTGTATCTCACCAAGATGGTGATATGAGACTAGGAGTCTGTCAAAAGTCTGGATACTATCAAAATATACTATACTCACTGTTCACAGTGCCAGTGACATCACCATAAAAGGCAGTCAGGTTGGCCAAACACTATTTACCTTTGATAAATCCACGTTGGCACATGACAATAACATTCTTGATCCTCATGTCTTTAGAAATTACTTCTAAGAAGATTTGCTCCTTAACTTTTCCAGGTAGCCTATAGTTGCCTGGATCCTGCCTCTTGGCTTTCTTGAAGATGGTTGCAACATTTGCCTTTTTTCAGTCACAAGGAACCTCCCTTCAAAGGATTGCTTTGTCCTTTCGAAAATGAAAGAAAACCATCTCAAAATGACATCAGCTAGTTCCTTCATCACCATTGGATGCTTCTCATTTCATCCCATAGAGCTGTATATCTCCAACTTAAGTGATCCCTAACTTACTTCACTCCCACAGACTTTGCTAGTGAGCTTGAGGACCCATGAAGCAGGTAAAAACTGAAAGTAAAAAGACATTGGAGCACTACAATGACGAAAGAAAGGTCCACCTGCTTTGAAAATTCTGGAGTTTATGCATATAAACATGCACACATATAGATATGTACTCCCTGTGAAAAAGACAGGGCAAGGATAAAACAAGTTTAGAAGCAGTGTTTGCTCAGCATAGTCTTAGCTATGTGTGTAATGCTTTAGATTTTGTGAATAGTCATCAAATAAGTCAAAGTTGTGACAGAGTTTTGTTTCATTTTTAATGTAATCACCCTTTACCCTATATAGGAGCAGTTAAAGATGAAATCAGTGTTTATTTACCTTTAAATGTATCCGTATATGCTGAATATGCATGTCCCTTTCATTTTCAGGTCTTATCAATAAAATTAACCTGTTCAGCAAGTGCTGAAGAGCTAACATTACACAGCTGCTAAGGCAAACTCATTTTTGACAATGGTGCATTTATAGTTGATGAACACAGTCCACAAAGACCAAACTTAGCCCATAGCTTCTTTCTAACACCGATTGCATCATGTCACTCTTAGAATCATTTAGAGTTTGACACTTAAGCTGTTAAAGGAGCCATGAAAACACAGAGCGGGCAACAATTTTTTCTTACACAGATTGTACGAGAAAGAATATTCCTTATTGTCTTCAAGGCTACCATTGCATGTCATTTTCCCTTCTTCCCAAAGAGCTGACCTATACTTAAAAAACTTTATTGTAAGATTTATATTTGACATGAGTAGTGCTATTTACGAATATACACAGAGTTCTCAAGTGGGCACAAAAGAGGCAACAAGCAACAGAACTGTCTGTAGCAATGAAGAAAGCATACCTAAAAAATTGTATCTTTCAGTTCCAACTCTTCAAGGCACTTCCAAACAAGTTATATTCCATTGTACAAGAAAAGGCAATTTTGGTTTGTCAACTAATCCTTTGAAGAAGTCCAAACTTGTTTTTTAGCAGCGTTATGAGCACAAGCATGTTTGCCTTCCTAAGAAGAAGAGCATTTGTAGGATGAATCAATAACTGGCTGCAGAACTACTGTTTATAACAGGGGTTTGAGTTCTGTGACCATGGGACCCTGTTTGCGGGGTCAGTGCCTGCTTGGGAGAGACGGGATTCACCTCACTGAGCTGGGCAAAGCTATTGTCACCAATAAAATGGCTGACCTCATAAATATGAGTTTAATCTAAGAATGAGGGGGAAGGGAGAGAGAGTAACAAGTAGTCCAGTGAGGGAACAACTGACAGGATCACTAAACAAAGGGCATGGAGTGAACTGACAGCAAGGGATCACAGAACCAACAAAATGGGCCTTTTTGTATGTAACTGAGGAAGTGTCTTCAAGGCACCACTATGAGGAAATCCCCCAAGCCCTCTCCAGAAACTTAACGTGCCAGGATGTCTCTCTATATTGCCAGTATATTAATGTATGCAGTATGGGAAATAAATGTGACAAATTGAAGAGATGACAGGTAACCTGAGAGGAATAGAGAAACTTCATCCAAGAATGAAGTTAGGAAAGCTGAAGTCCAAATGGAATTGAATGTCAAACAGGATGTCTTTGACAGGATGTCAAAGACAAGAAGGACTTATGTAAGTACATGGGTTACAAAAGGTTTAGTGAAAAGTTGCGTCGTTGCTCTGCAAGACAGGAGACATGATTACATAGGGCATGGAAAAGGCTGAGGTACTAAATACCTTCTACACCTTAGCCTTAACTAGTAATACTGATTTTCAGCAGTATGAGGCCCCAGAAACCTGAGGAATAGTCTGGAGTAAGGAAGACTTAGCCTTGCTGAAAGAGGATCAGGTTAGAGAGTACTTAAACCGACTAGACATACATAAATCCATGGGACTGCACTGAGGAGCTGTACACACAAATGTTGAGGGAGGTGGCTGATGCCACTTCAAGGTCACTCTCAATAACCTGTGAAT
Organism: Baryphthengus martii; assembly: GCA_013396935.1. Lineage (NCBI taxonomy): Eukaryota > Metazoa > Chordata > Aves > Coraciiformes > Momotidae > Baryphthengus > Baryphthengus martii. The sequence goes on from VWZK01004900.1 coordinate 11,865, forward strand.
GACCATGGCAATTGAGAGACAAGCCTGAAGGCTGGAGGAAAAGAAATGTCACTATTTTCTTCAAGAGTGGCAAGGAGAACCCAGTGGACTACAGGCTGGTCAGTCTCACTTTAATCCCTGGGTAAATTATGAAACAACTAATCCTGGAAACCATTTCCAAGCATGTGAAGAGGAAGACAGTAATCAGTAGCGGTCAGTAGGTATTCACAAAGGAGATATCATCCTTGACCAACCTGATAATCTTCTACAATTAAATGACTGATTTGATAGATAGGTGGAGAGGAGAGCAGTAATATTGTCTACTGTAACTTACTAAAGGGTATAAATAACTAAAGGAGGGGTGCAGAGATGACAGTGAGGCTCTTTCCGGTGATGTTCAGTGACAGGACCAAAAGAAATGAGTAGAGACTGAAATATGGGGAGTTCCTCTGGAACATAAGGAAATACCTTTTTATTGTGATGGTAACTGAGCATGGAACAGGTTGTCCAGGGAGGTCTTGGAGTCTCCATGGCTGGAGATATTCAAGTGCTGTCTAGACACTGTCCTGGGCCACCTGATTTAGGCAGTCCTGCTTGATCAGGAGTTTGGACCAGATGACCTCCAGAGGTGCCTTCCAATCTCTGCCTTTCTGTGATTCTGTAAGTCATAACCCTTTATGATGAAATGTTTGCCTTGGTAGACAAAGGGAGGGAAGCACCTATTTGCTACATAGACTTCATTAAGTCTTGTCACACTGTATCCCATAAAATCTTCTAATAGGAGATGATGAAGTACCAGCCGAATGAGCAAACATTTAGGTGAACTCAAAACTGGCTGAACAACAGGATGACGGTGATCAGTGGCATGAAGCTCACAAGAGCTCACCACCAGCATTACTGGGCCTTTGTGCTTGGGGCACTAAACCCTTATCATAGAACTCAACAAGCTTGAGGTCAAAACCCACTGAAAAAAAGGCCGTGAGAGACTGGCAATCATCCTGTGGAACAGGCTTTTCTACTTTGAAAGGGAATTATCCTTTCTAGCTGAGTGGCCATTGTAGCTCAACCTTCTATGCTCCTGTTATGACTCCAGGGGTCAGCTGTGACTACTCATGATCTCACTACCTATGACCTTTTCAGAAGCCTCAGGCTCTGTTCCTGGGCATCTTCTCCAGAGCTCCTGCGAGTGTTCATGCAAGGTGTGCAAGCTCCAGCAGGAGCTTTGGCTTGTTCTTTGAGTCCTGTCATGGAGAATAGCAGAAGCTGTGGGCAGTGAGCAAAGGCAGCCTCCTCCAGCACTTACCTCACTTATCTCTTGAGAAAGGGGACTATACAAGATGGACACCAGATATTTTTTCCAGTTTCAAGCATTCTACGATTTTGTGAATCATATAAAAATCTTAATAGTTATCATGTTTTCTTATGTACGACTGGATCAACAGTTGTGATCATCAAGTAGCAATATTTGCAAAACACAAATTTGAACCACTGAAGGACCTGCAGTTTTTAGATTCCCAGTTCATGAACTGTTTGAAAGGCTTATTCTCAGGTTTTATTTCATGCACGTTTCCTACCTTAGGAGCTTAAGTAAGGGAAAAACAACAAATCTACAAGATCTTTTTGCAGTATTCTGAATATAAGTTTAAACAGCCAAATCAATGTGAAAAATTCATGCATTACAAAATGAGGCAAGATCATATTTTTCCCATTCTAAGTGTGAAATGCGCAAACAAAGCAAATGAGCTAAAATAATTCCGTGATTCATTAAAAACAGCAGTCAAAAGCTGTGTCTCTTTACAAATGCAAAATACTACAGTAAAGATATATTTTCTACATGTTAACATGGAATTGTCTACAACTACTCATTGGGCAAAGCATCGTACTCCCAGATTCATTTGTGAAAACTAATAAAATTGTCATTAGCTTCCCAACAATGCTGATCTCATGCAGAATACAAGTTCATAAATTTAAACACTGCCAGTCCTGGAGTATTCACATAGATCTAACATTTAATGTTTCGCTTTGTCCTAAAAGCTGACATTTAGTTGTCTAAATGAAAATAAAGCTCAGTATTCTAGCTGATGAGAAACTCTTATTAAGATTGTCAACAGAAATGAAGTTATTCCAAGAAGGAAAGAAGGAAACTGTTGCTAATAGTGGTGTTTTAAAGCCAAAAGTAAAAAAACAGCAGCAAACAAACAAACAAACAAAACAACAAAAAAAAAACAACAACAAAACAACAAAACAAAACAAACAACAAAAAAAAAAAAACAAATAAAACAAAACCAAACAAACAAAAGAACAAATCAAACAAAAAAAACAAACAAAACAAAACAAAAACCTCAAAAACACCGGAAACACAAAACCAAAATGGGGGCAGTAAGTGGGGAATCAGAGAGAGAAGAAAGTAAATAACTGGAATATATTTGCTTTAGTATTCCTTTTTATCTTGTAAATAAAACTTCTGCATCATCTCCAAAATGTAAAATACATGACAGTCTTTCTTGAAGTTTTCTTAAGTTCAGATTCACATTATCTGGTTGTTGGAAACAACACCTGAGACTTTTTATATGTTTAAAAAAGGAAGGATATATGTCACTAGAGGAAGAATTAAAGCTGCAATCACATACTGACTTTATATCTGATCTTTAATATCCTTACAATTCTTTTAGGGTCTAACTTCATTCTGGGTAAACAGACCAGGTCTTTTGATAAAACTCTTGTATATTTTACAGAACATGATCAACATTAAAAGTTAAGTTGATTTAAGCATTTCATATGTGCTGCAAACCTGATCACAGACACCCCACAGTACAATCTGCATCATAAATACATAACATGCAAACTAGCTGCAAGGGGCATTATAACTTTACAAGAATTGCCACAGCTTCAAAAATCTTTGACTGAATGTAGTGATGAGAATGGAATGGAATGGAATGGAATGGAATGGAATGGAATGGAATGGAATGGAATGGAACAATATTTCGATTGGAAGAGACGAACAAGGATCATCTTATCGAACTACCTGACATGTTCAGAGCTGGCCTACAGTTAAAGTATGCTATTAAGGGCATTCTCCAAATTCCTTTAGACACTGACAGGCTTGGGGCATCAACCACCTCTCTGGAAAACCCGTTCTAGTGTTTGACCATACTCTCAGTAAAGAAATGTTTCCTAATGTCCAGTTAAATCCTACCTTGATGCAGCTTTAAACCATTCCCACACATCCTACCAATGGATACTAGGCAGAAGAGATCACCACCTCCCTCTCCACTTCCCCTCTTCAGGAAACTGTAGGGAGCAATGAGGTCACCCTTCAGCCTCATTCTCTCCAAATTAGGCAAACCCAGAGTTCTCAGCTGCTTCTCACAGGAGATGTCTTCCAGACTTTCCGCCAGATTTGGTGTCCTCCTCTGGACACATTTAAAAACCTTCTCAGACTTTTTCAGTTGTGAGGCCCAGAAGTGCACACAGTACTCAAGATGAAGCCAGATCATTGCTAAACACTTTGGGATAATCACTTCTTTTAACCATCTGGTTATACTGTGTTTGATGCACCCCAGGATACAGTTTGCCCTCTCAGGTTCCAGGACATACTGTTGACCCATATCGAGCCTGCTGTCACCCAGCCCCCTCAGATCCCTTTCTGCAGGGCTGCTCTCCAGCCACTCCTCTCCCAGTTCATACTTGCGTCCGGTGTTACTCCATCCCAGGTGAAGGATTTGTTATTTGTTCTGGTTAAATTCCATGCCATTGGTGATTGTTCGATGCTCCAATGTATCTACCTCCCTCTACAAGGCCCTTTGTCCCCTGAAAGGGTCAATAACACTTCCCACTTTGGTATCAACAGAAAACTTGCTAATGGTGCATTCAACTACTGCAGCCAAATCGTTGATAAATGTACAGAAATAGAATTGAATCTTGAGGAACACAGCTAATGACTGGCCACCAGCTAGATGTAGTCCCATTCACTACAACACTTTACGACCTGCCACTCAGCCAGTCCTTTGCCCAGAGCATCATAAATCCACTTATTCCACAATTGGACAACTTGTCATCTACAGAAGAATTCTACGAGGGACAGTATGAAAAGCTTTACTAAAATCCAAACAAATTACATCCACAGCCTTCCTTTGATCCACTAGGGGATGAGCACATCATAGAAGGATATCAAACTTCAGTTGCGACTTTCCCTTTATGAACTCGTGTTGACTGTGCCTGACTATTGGGTTGTCTTTTAAATGCCTTACAATGCCATCCAGTATGATCTTCTTCACATTTTTTCCAGGTACTGAGGTTAGACTAACAGATCTGTTGTTTCTTGGGTCTTCCACCATGCCCTTACAAACTGCAGTAACTTTGGCTAGCTTCCACTCAGCAGGAACCTCCCCAGACTATGAAGACCTTTGTTAGATTATCTAGAGGGGTCCTGCTATAATATCCTCAAGCTCCCTCAGTACTCAGGGATGAACCTCACCAGACCCTGTAGACTTATAAGCATTTAACTGATATAACTCATTTTTTACTATTTCATTGTCCACAAATGGAAAGTCACTACTTTAGTCATGGACCTCTGACTCAGAGGAGTGGACAGTCTAAGGTCTATTATTAGAATTAAAAACTGAGGCAAAAAATCACACTGAATGTTTTCACTTTTGCTTCATCTTTACTTGCCAGCTGACCATCTTCATCAAGTATTTGTCCAATGTTTTCCTTAGTGTCCTTTCTATTTCAAAAGGCTTTTTTTTTCTGTTCTCTCACAAAACACTGTCCAGTTTCAGCTCTAATTAAGCTCAGACCTTTCATGTTTTATCTCTGTGTGTACAAATCACAGCTCTGTAATCTTTCTGCAAAGTCTGAACTCAATTCTAGAGATAATACAATTTCTTTTTCCTTCTGATCTCTTTGAGGAGTTCTGTGTTCAGCCAAGCTGGTCTGCTGGCCCATTTGTTTAATTTATGACATAGTGGAATTGCCTGCTCCTGAGATTCTAAAAGGTGGTTCTTAAAAAATGTCTACCACTCATGGACCTCTTAGCCCTCAAAAACATATTCCCGGGGAGCACTGATAACTAGCTCCCTAAGTAGCTTACAGTTTGCTCTCTTAAAATCCCAGGTAGCAACTTTACTGAACCTTTTTCTCATTACACCTAAAATTTTATACTCAATCATTTAATGATCACTGTGGCCAAGACAGTCACTTACCACTACATCTCCCATGAGCCTTTTTCTACTCACAAATAACAAGTCTAGTAGAACATCTTTCCTAGTTGGCTGTGACATGAAATAGTCTTCAACATACTTCAGGTATTTCCCAGATTTGTCACAGCAGTATGATATTCTCAGATGATATCTGGGAAGTTGAGAAACCCCTAGATGTGTTAGTTTGTTATATTTTAATTATTTGAAAACATGAGGTAGAAGTTTTAACATTTCTTCATTTTAGTTCTAAATGCTAATATTAATACAGGAATTATATGGATATATGAATTATATGAGAAACTGAACTGGATTTTCAGTTTATTTGCACTGACAGAAATATGCAATGCAGCAGGACTTCAAGCTCTTGGCTGCCCTTTGTCCATAACTATTGCCTTCTCCTGAAGGACCCCTTTGGCTCCCTCCAGGTACAACAGACTCCAGATAGCACCAAGTCATTTCTGGTTGCACCAGGTTGCAATTATTCTCGAAGCTAATGAGCAAAGACACTCAATAGTGTCCAGAAAATCCAAGGCCTTTCTGCTAGTAACTCCACTTTCAGAAAAAATGATCAAATCAGGGCCAAGTTATTCCAGTCTTGTTGATTAGTGGATGATTCCCCTACTCCACGTAACAGCTAAACAGAGATAGCTAACTGATTTTGACAGCAATGTTTCAAAGATCGAAGCAGCTGTATCAGGCTTAGATCTGGCCAATAATGTAACAAATTTATTTTGCTCATGTAGTGAACAGCAGCTACTGCATGTTATATTAACTGATGATCTCTATATACAGAGATTTCATAAAATTGCTTTATTGGTCAATAATGTGTCCAAAGCACCTGTTCTGATTGCATAGAAAAAGTAAAGCCCACCATCTTGTTAGGTTTTGTAGAGAACCACAATCAATTTTGAAGTATACAGATAATAGAAAGCAACTGACTATTGTTTACATGAACTTAAGATTATAGCTAAGGCCAATAACCAATGAATTCACTAGCAAGTCAGAAGCATCTATTTCTAACTCGTTGTGGAGACAAGGAGGAAAAGTTCAAGGCACATACGAAGAAATAGCCATTATTTGGAATTCACTACATTGTGCTGTTTATGTTACCTTTGCAGCTTAAATAGCCACTCATACCCAGGAAAACAGACAAGCACGACATATTTTCCCATAAACTCATTATGCTGTTATTTACTTCTTTCTTACTCTTTTAATCTGTGTTCATTACAGAGGATATTTATATATAAAACAGTGTCTGCTTTCTAATCAACCTTTTCCTTCCTGCCTGGTTTGTTCAGTGATGGCAATAACCCAGTGATATATGCATTGAATGACTAATTAAGACATCAGAATCACCTCAAGGATGAAACTCAGCAGCTAAAGTTACATGAGCACTTAGAAACACTTGTTATTATATAGAAAAGCTTATCACTTACACGAGTACTTAAATGGGAACTGATCTCTTTGGGAACCTGGTTGTATAGTCCTACATCTGCAAGACACCGAAATGTCCTCATTTCCTCCTCACCACAAAAACAGCATAGAAGAGTCTTTTTCTCAAAAGCAGCGTTCGCTGCTCCTCAGTCTAAGTGCTAGGTTTCTATGTGTTGGTACATGTGGGCTCATACAGTTTCTGAGCAGGATTCTCATCAAATACTAATTATTATAGCTTCAGTCACCCCAATGAAGCAATGCCTATTTAGAACAGACATGGCTCTGGTCCACTTTGTAAAATAAATAAATAAATCATAAAAATTAAATAACAAACTGAAAGGCTCTGCAAGTAAATTTCCAGCTCAAAGCAGATTTTTTTTTAATGGGAGTTATAAACCCTTGAAAGTAGCAGGTTTATAATGGAAATGCTGACACAACTTTAACTATAGCATTGCAAACGACGATGCTATAATTAAGCTTCGATCTTCTTTGGAAAAAAAGGAAGAGGGAGGTTATTGTTCAATGAACTGCTCTGTCATTTGCTGCAGCGATTCTTAATTGCGTCTCATTACTGCAAGATGATCATTACTCTACTTGTCTATCTGATTTAGAGACCACTAAAAGTGTCTTGTAACAAGCAGCCGTCTCCTATGCAACAGTCCTTTGGCTCTCACCCTCATTACTCAGAATCTGTCCAATTATTTGTCATTAAAGTAATAAAAAGGACTGCAGCAGAAAATGTGGGAGGTAATTGTTGGAGGCCTGCCGAGGAAAAAATGAAAACTGTTTTCAAGACAGTGGGAAAGTGACATCGTTAATTAAGTGTTAGAGAATATGCAAATCAGTCACAATCTCAAGAGATTGTAATAAAGCAGAGAAAACATTATTATCATTTGAGGTAAAAGAAGGCAGAGTTATTGAGTCAGTGTTAGGTTTAGTCACTTTCTAAGAATGACAACGGCAAAAGGGTGCAAGCTCTAAATAAAATGAGCAGATGGGTGTATTTTAGCCTAAGCTGGCCTTCTAATGTTCTGTAGCTCAGAGCTAAAGCAGAACACAATGGTATTATGGGATCCCAAATTAGGATTTTCCATGAATGCTGCTTATTTAATCACTGGATACACACACTCTATTTCCTTCACAAAATGGCAGAAACAAACAAGTGTGTGTTCATTGTTTATACTATGGAGTTTGTTGTAATTTACACTCCACCTTCAGGAGTTTATTTATTTATTTAAGCAGAGAGAGAGAGAAAGGGATAGAAGGAGACCGGGAGAGAGAAACAGCCATAAAAGAAGAAGGCTACAAGGAGCCCTGTGCAACTAATTAAAAAGAAAAACACTGTAGAAGTCTTTTCAGCTAATTACTTACATGAAAAAATTGATACAGCAGTTCTGAATCACACTCTCCTAAAGGGAAGATTACTGAAACCAAATGTTTAATTGGATGGATTGTGAGCATGCACAAAGGTGCTGCTCATCACTTCAAAACAATCAAGCCCCAAAGAATCAGTCTTCCTTTATGCTGAGCTTTAGATAGGAAAAACATATCCAAATTTGGGAAGAAAATACATGAAATATAAATTGATTGACTTAACTCAACTTAGCTGGACTATAAAAGGTTGCTTTTCAGAACAGGAATACATGCACAGGGAGGAGGGATCTATGCTTAGAAATCCTCTTCGAGGCATCCCTTTGGGGATGTTGTTTGGGCTGCGGAGGGAAGACAGGGTAACCTTTCAAAGCACCACAAATTCATGCAATGCATCTTGTATAATGATCATCAGGGAGATATATTCAAGCATTTGCTGAAGATTCTCAGGTGAGCTGAGAACAACCTCAAGAGTAAAGCTTCCCCACATCTTCCATATATCTCTGATTTCCTGCCTGATGATACAAGTCCTGCTTAACATGCAGTTTTGAGTCTGACAAGAAAGAAATACTCCTTTGGAAAGATTTATACACGGAGGCAGGCTGGTAGACAAATTGTGGCTTTGGGCCAGCCTTGGCAAGGTAAATACTGGCAAGCAAAGTGTTGGGCTTTGTGCTTCAGAAAAAGAAAAAGGCATATTTAGATTAACATAGACCAGATGTCTTCATTTTTTCGCACATTTAGATCTAACACAGGATAATCAGCGAGAAAACATGGGATAACCTGACACTCCAGCAATAGCAAACTCAATTAAAACTTAACCAGTCTGTAGAGAACCTGGTTGTAGCAAAGTTTAGTCTCCTTTAGCTAGTAAGGAAAAGCAGATAAATCTAATTATTTTAAAATAATCAGGATCCATTTTAGAGCTTTTGATTAAAAAAAAAAATAATTGAAGAGATTATCATATTTCTTAGTGAGATGTAACAAGTCATACTCCCTGTGTTTGAGAGGTTCCAAGTAATGACATATGATGTCTATGCCATCAAGTGAAACCGTTTACATGACGAGCATGTTCTCAGGAAGGAAGAAAATTGGCTGAGCAGCTGAGCCACTAGCCTTTCATGTTATAGGCACTTCTTTCTGAAATGAGTTTTGAGATGATTAAATGAACATAATGCTCTTTCAAGGAAATAAGCCTGATAATTTTAGTGCAACTTTCTATGGGTTGCAAAATCTGTTTCCTATCGATTGCCTGTGCTGAGAAAAAGATAGAGATTGGCAAGGAATGAAGTATAACATCTGACTCTAGGGTTTGTGCAAAATACTCTAGGTCTAGTGATATTTATCTGTTCTATATTTGGCCACTATTCATTCCTTCAGGAACTGAGAAACATAACAGTAGGAACAGAATACAGAAAATGAAAAGTAGAAAGTAGGTGTTCGTGAATTCACAAAGAAGCAGAATGGAAACACAAAATAACCATTGCTGAACCTTTGACCTTATCGTTTAAAACATAATTTATAGGTAGTGTGAAAACACATAACACTAGTTATTTGAGGACTGGGAGCTTGAGGGAAAACACTCTAAAGTAGACATTAACTCTCTAAGCTTTGAATCTATGTTCCTGGAAAGCAAAATAAAATGTATAAACATTGCTTGTAATTTTAAATTGCTATTGTGGGCAGCTTTCAAAGCTTCCAACCCCGACATGTGGCCTCATCAGAGTAGAGTAGAAGGGGAGAATAACCTCCCTCAACCTACTGGACACACTCTACCTTATGCACCCCAGGATTCTATTGGCCTTCTTGGCAGCAAGAGCACATTGCTGGCTCATGAATAATCTACTATCTACCAGGACTCCCAGATCCTTCTCCTCAGAACTGCTTTCCAGCAGATCCACCCCTAACCTATATTGGTACTTGGCATTCTTCCTCCCCAGGTGCAGGACCCTACACCTGTCCTTGTTGAACCTCATTAGGTTCTTTTCTGCCCAGCTCTCCAGTCTCTCCAGGTCACACTGGGTGGCAGCACAGCCCTCTGGAGTGTCAGCCACTCCTCCTAGTTTTGCATCATCGGCAAACTTGCTGAGGATACACTCTGTCGCCTCATCCAGGTCATCGATGAATATATTGAACAAGACTGGACTTAGTATTGATTCCTGGGGAACATCTCTGGTTACAGGCCTCCAACTCAACCCTGTTCCATTGATCATAACCCTCTGAGTTCTATCACATGGCCAGCTCTCAATCTACTTTACAGTCCACTCCGCTATCCCATACTTTTTGAGTTTCCTAATGAGATGTTATGGGAGACAGTGTCAAAATCCTTGCTGAAGTCCAGGTAGATGACATCTACTGTTCCCCCTTCATCCAGCCAACCAGTTGCTACGTTGTAGAATGCAATCAGATTGGTCAAGTATGACTTACCCTTGGTAAATCCATGTTGACCACTCCCTATGAATTTCTGTTCTTCAATGTGTTTGGAGACGACATCCAGAACAAGTCTTTCCATCATCTTCCCAGGGATAGAGATGAGACTAACTGGCTTGTAGTTGCCTGGG
>VWZK01004908.1:0-21160 GCA_013396935.1 Baryphthengus martii
TTTCTTTTAAATCACTATATTTTCCATTTCTGAAATGTCTTATTCACTGACTATTTCCTTCAGTTATTATAGATTGCATTGGGAGGGAAAAATACATTTAATTTTCTCAGCTATCTTTAGAATTACGCAAAGCACCATGTAACATTTTTTTTGGCTGACTTCCTCTGATAGGCATGTTTCATCAGACTAATAAAGCTCCTCCCTTAAAAATTACACTTAGTTTTCTCTTTGTAGGGCATAATTTTTAAACTGGTACCTGGTAGCTAGGTCTGAAACTGAAGTTTTCAAGGCAATCAAAACAAATACGAAAGCCTGAGCCTACACAATTTTGCTTAAATAATGTCCCCATGTCCTAAAGCTAAGAAACAGGAAACTCTATTCAAAAAGATATTTAAAGAATAGGAGATCGATATTAACTGTGCTTTAGTTAAACAATAGAAAACTGAACAAAGTCTAGTGACTAAAAACTGCTTTGTTCTTTTTAAGCTATGGGAAATTTGTGTTTAGCAGTTACACAATCTATACTGCATAGCAATTTATTGTCTCTGTCTGGTGTAGATGTCATATTGGCACAAAGATGCCGGAAGGAAGAAAAAGTACTTTACAGGAAAAAAAAAAATAAAAAAAAAATATATATATAAGACTTCAAAGAAGCTTTTCCCAGAGGCACTTGTACTATTTACATCAATAACTCTTAATTTCAGAATTGGGTAGCAGGAAAGAATTGCCATCCCTGATCCAGATTACTGCTTCTCTTTGCTAACATAACTCCTAAATCACTATGTTATTCCTTCCTGGTTGCTTTGTTTACTTTGTTTTATCTTGCAAGAAAAGAGGATAGTTTTATCCAAAATAAAGTATTTAGTTGAGTGAATAATCAGAAACTAAAAGAACAACCCAAAACTTCTCTTTCCATTCCAGTGAGAGTATCATCACTGTTGTATCTCAATTACTATCTAGAGGTGGTAGTCAAAATTACCTGCAGGTCTTCAAGCTCAGTTATGACTTTAACTTAGTCTATGGTGTTTCCAGATTGGTGAACTGCAGTTTGAGAGACTGTTTGATATTATGCACTATGTGAATTTCTAGGCATACAGACAGTTGTGATTACCGTAATGAAATTTACTGAAAAATATCTTTTGAATGTTTTTATCACTTCTGTCAGGAAGAAATGACAGCAGTGGCATAGGATAAGAAACCTGAAAAATGGAGAAAGGTCAGTCTTTTATCACAAAAATCTAAGGAAAGAAAAAATCTGCATATAACACCGAGGATGCAATAACAAAAAGATTTCTAAGTTCAATGGAGAAGCGCTAAGCATGTATTCACTGCAATTAGGTAAGAGTGATGCTTGACACAGTCACTCATTCAAATAAGTTAATATATAATTTTGAACTGAAAGAACAAGGATTTGGATCCAAACAGTTCCTAAGATATTAGAGAACCATGCTAAGAATTCTAGTCTGCCTTTGGGGATTTTTGTAAGTACTACACTAGGTCTCTTGAGTGCAAATATGTGTATAATATTCTTGCAATAAAAATACTGTGTTCCAAGCAATAATTAAGGAAAGTTTTAAGTTCCAAAAGCTGCTTGCAGTTTACTGGCATATAAAAATGACAGATATCCCATTAAGGATTTGGTAATATAAAAAAAAAAAAACCAAACAAAACAGTAGTTTAGTAGTTTCCATAAAAGCAACAATTAAATATAAGACTTTTTCTTGTTGTTTTGTTTTGTTTTGTTTTTACTTTAAAGGTCTTTCTCTCAAATGATTTGCCATCTACATAAGATATAATTAGTATCTTTGTAGAAGAATATTGTAAAACTTCTTTAGTCTTCTAAAATAAAACTGTAGTTCACTACTGTCTTTGGATAATATCTCTAATGCTTAGAACAGCTTTTTTACTCTTTGTATACACCTTAACTTTTAATTTAGAAAGCTCTTATTGCAATTACAGCTTTCGGAAAAGAATGACATTTAGAGGAGAAAACCTAGACTGAGAAGAAAAGCAGATCGAAAAGAATCACAAATTTTTGAAATTTCACGTTTTTCAATTATCTTCTCAAAAAGAAGATATAGGGACAGCAATTATGTTTTGCTGTCCTTTCATAACTTCATGAGGAACACATAAATCCAATACAAAAAGAAGAGCAATAAAACCAAATGAAAGGTATCGAGTGTTACCATACTGCATTGCACTGAAATGTCATAAAACCTTTTATAAAGACAAATTTCCCCTCAAGTGCAGTAATACAGTCAGAGTGGAAAACAAAGCGATCTTTATTTTATATACTTCTTACCCTCAGAGGAAAAATACCAAAAGGAGTTCTGATGCTGTTCATAACAGATAAAAACCTTCCAGAGGGGAAATTTCCTCTTTAGTGCTGGGGCAAGGTAGAATTGGAAAGCAATAGGAGGAGTAATGGACAGAACAAAATGAAATCAGATTTTAGAAAAGAGTACTTTGGTGTGGGTTGGTTTTGCTTTTTTTTTTTCCAGTTACAACGTTATCATTTTATTTCCCAAGCTCTGGCTTTTGCAGTATCCTCCTCACTCTAGACCAAGTGAAGTTTTTCTGTTTTTTTGCTTCTGTGCTGATTTTGCAGGCTACTATTGATTAGCTTATTAACGCAAAAGGCCTCAGGTGTAATCTGCAGAGGTTTTATTTTGTTCTCTTTATCTCGTATATAATGGTTATGACCCTGGAGTCATTGTAAATTCTAAGACTTCTTAGAAGACCATATCAATCATGTAATTAAACTGTGCTGCAACCACCTTTGTAATTTAACTAGACTGACAGTCACGATCATTAGGTCACTTGCTGAAAATCAGTGTCATACTGTTCCCACTCTGATTTAACTAGTGAATATTTTTTTTCAAATTGTTGTTTCTGGCATCTTTTAGTTATCACCTGTAGCAATCAGCAGCTAACAGAAAAAAAAACAAAACAAACTGTGTAACTAGGTTATATATTGTATTACATTATGCTCTTTATTCTCAGAAAGTTACCATAGTTTCTATGATGCATGTAAAAATAAAAACTTGAAAAGAAATAAAGATCTTATTTATTTACTGTTAATTTTGCCCTCTAGGCAACCTAACAGTAATTTTTATCTGCAAATAAATAATTTATATAAAGCTTACTCAGAACTCTAAGCTGTCAAAATCAGTATGGATACGTAACAATTACAATGGAATTTAAAATTTTGTAGTGATATTACTTACAGAAATGTGACTAGTAGTGAAATTGGGCTAGAAGGTCTAGTATTGTGTAGGGTTACTCTATATTAAATTCAGAGAGAGAAGAAAGAAAATAGACAATGAAAAATAATCTCAGTGAGCTGTATTTCTCCTCTCATCTATTCTCTTCTCTCCTATCTGTAATTTTATATATTTTTCCATATGAAACTGAAAAATTATTTCTTATTAAGAAAACCTGAAAAAAACCCCACAGAAAAACTCCACAGATGTTATCTTCCTTAGATTATTAAATGTATATTCTGTTGAGCAATACATGACACTCCTTACCAGAATATTAATTCTGTGAATGTTTAGGTCAATACCTAAATGTCATCACACAAGATGCTATGGGATATCAAAGATATCCACTAACTAATATACATATCACAAAAGACATTCTGGAGACCCAACAGTTTGTGAAATGCAGCTGGAGGTGAGGTATAATATTCTTTGTTACCTCATAAAACGCAAAGCCCCAATGTGTAAGTAGTCAAATATGCACTCCTAATCCTTTTAATAAAACTTACAATTTTCTTAAAACTGAAAACCCAACATAATTTTAGGCACTGTTAGGTATTTTTCCTGGTTTTCAGCTGTCACTCTGATAGAGCACAATTGTCTCTTAAACCCTGTGTCGTATCTTCCAGCCCTTTGAAGATATATCAAGTGCTTTATCAAAAGACGCTGACTGCTTATCTTCAGGCCTAAATTTGAGTGTTTTCACGTGAGCTAGGTATTTGAGTATCGACTATAGTCACTGGAGTAGCTAGCCAAAACAACTAACGAAACTGAGAAAGCAGGTCCACTCAGCACTTCAGAACAAGGTTTAGTGGCCTGAATACAGGTATTTACTACCATTTGGAATGTCCTAGCATTTCCAAGAAATTGACAAAAGATCAACAAATATGACAGAATTGAAAGAAAGGGACACTTTATAAAATTGATACATGGTCCACAAATGGATAAGCTATTTTACTGCTTATAAAGTGAAGTAGCGTATTTTTGGGATTGTGCTTTCTCTTTAGCTGTGAACTACCATTACTCTATTCCCATCATCCCTTCTCACTATTATTATTTCACTGGCATAGATATGTTAGTCTAAGGAAGTATCAATTTTATTTTTAGATGCAAGATTTATGTACTTTATTATGTTATTATGATTTAAGCAAATAAATATAAAATTGAAAATCATTTATATTTTAAAATAATTATAAATCAAAACCATAAGCACTTTGACTCCCAATGCAATGTCATCAGGCACCATTCTGAGACAAGGATAGGACTGGAACATGTTGAAGTATGCATAATATACTTAATATTCAGTCTGCAGTTACCTAACAACAACAGAAAGACAAATGTTTAAATTATTTCATTGAAAGAACTGGATTATTTTTCATTTTTTAACTGTTACTCAGCCACAGAGAGCACCATTCACTCAGGATCTACATCTGTGACACATCTATTGAAAGCACGTTTCACACCCTTTTTATCCAAGCACTGAACAGAATACAGTTTGCTTGCCACCCTCCCTCTCTCCCTCTCTCTCTGCCTCCCTCCCGTCTCTCTACCCCCTTTTCCTTCTTTCCATCCTTCTTTCTTTTCTTCTTTCCTTCCTTCTTTCCCTCCTTCTTTCCCTCTTTCCTTCTTTCTTTTTGCTTCCATTCCCTTTCCTTTTCCTGTACTCAGAGTTTATATGCTAAACGCTTAAGGTGAAATTTTTGTCATGTAATCTAAGGTCTCTCTGGGGTGGATATTGCCAAGCAATTTATACTCTCTTTATAGTCACTGAAGATAAATATGAACATCTTCTGATTTGTTTTAAACGTTTGCTTTAGAATAGAAATCTAAAATGCTGTGAGATATATTCTACTGATGTGAGATGCTTCCTGTTTTGTTGTTTCTTATTTCGATATGATCCATAATAAATTAGAGGTTTTTTTCAGCATCTAACTCTTCTATTTTTTTATTTTTCCAAATTTTTATTTAAGTATTTTGGAGTCCATTTTTAACTACTTTTTCAATGCAGTGTGTGATAGATTCCTCTCTTTCAGTCCAGTGTGCAATGTTTTATAGATCAAATGGTCATTGTAAGAGCACAATCTCTCATGTAGTATATAAACATTTTTTTAAGCTTAAATTTTATAGTACTGCATTACATAAAAGAATATAATCTACAGTTTTATCTTAATGTGAGTGGAACACAAAACAACATTTAAACAATAATACTTAAAGACTGATCAAATCAGAAAATTATCTTAGTTTTAATCTTATGTGTAGTCCAAAGTGGTCTGTACTTATCCTTTTTTAGCTACTTAAAGTTTTCCTGGAGGTACATATCACAAAACACATCAGGGACTGGGAAAGACAGAGAGGGTAGAACATATACGTACTTACATTTATGGTCTAAGTCAAAACCAAACTTTGGTTTTTAGAAGAATGCTATCAAAAAGAAAAAGGTAAAAAAGGACAAAAGAAATGACAAATTCTAGTATGAGACCTTTAATTTAAAGCTTTTTAGAATATTTTTTGGATAATCTGTTAGATGACCCTAAGGAGGAAACTCAATTATTTGCCATCATATACAAGTTTTCTAGGAACAAGTGTGAACATAATTTCTTTAGTCATTCTGTGATTATAGCAGTGACATTGATAAACTATGTCCTTGCCAGATGGCAATGATGATCAAGGTGCTTATTTTCTTGACAATTTATCCTATTACAACCTCCTCTGGAAATGCCAAGTTATTGGGTTTTTGGGTCCCTAAACCTAATAGCGTTCAGTGCAAACACTAGCTTTTTTAATAAATAGTTGCTTTATACTATTGATTGTTATTTTTCAACCAACATTTATTATAACTGTGACATTGGTTTTCCACTAAACTGTGTATGCTACCCATTCATTTTAATTTAATATCTAGAAATAGTATGTACGATATAGAAATTGCTAAACTCATAGTCAGCACCCAAGAAGAGTACAAAGGACCCCATTCTTTCTTTTCTCCAACAAATGAGATCACAAACTATCATATTAAATGACTAAAATTAGAGAATGCTTAAAAAAATTGTGAGGTAAAATAATTCTCAAAATCAAGACAGCCCTCATGCAGATAGTTAGAGGAGCTCTGCTTGCTCTTTCTGTACCCAGAAGAGTTCAATATACAATTTGATACAACAAGCATTTACAATGCAATGTGAAGGGAGATAGAATAGCTATTAATAACTACATCTCAGACTTCACATCGTTGATAAAAAGTACAATATTCGGAGACCTTGCATAAAAGTTTGTATTTGTTACTTGGCTAAATTATGAGATTAACATTCAGAAACAAAAATCAATATATTAAATTTGCTGAAGTATTTTATTTTTTATGGTTTTTCAGGACAACTTTCAGTTAACTATTATAGAAGATGGTGTTATAATTGACATTAAAGTTTTACAATGGCAAATAAAATTAATCTAAATAATGTATAACACCATATTTCCTCTTTTAACTGAAGTGATTTCTCCTTAACTATGAAAAATCCATGACTTTCCACATTTTTTACCTTGACAATTGGTCTTAAATGCTTGTCTATTCAGTCAATCATCATTCAAGTTAGACCTTTAACACTATAGCATAAATAGTATTCAAGAATTGTTAGATTCTCATTTGTTATCTCATGGTCATGAATGGTTCATAAACAAGTTGTTCCAAACTTTAGGAGTTTTCTGAATAATTTATTTTTATTTTTCTTTGAAGAAATTTCTATAACAAGGAACATATTGTCTCCTGAAGTGTTTTCAGAGCACCTCAATTTGCTGAGGGTTCTTATGGGCCAGTGCTTTGTGTCAGCTCTTAAGATACTAGGAAAAGAAAATATTCTTACTCTTATTATTCCTGCTTACAATCTCTTTTTGTACAAAACCAAAACAAAAATGAAAGCATACAAGCATGCAATAAAAGAGGACCAAAAGATGTCCTGTAACATTTCTTGAGTGATTTGTAGCAATCTTCTTCTTAAAGAAATATATGGTCCATGTTAGGTTTAGCACAGTTTCTTGGGACTGTCTTGTTAGCTTACAAGAATATATAGGATTTTTATATTTCCACACTTTTGATATTGTTTGTTTTTTTTTTTTGCAGTAATAAGTAGAAGTTAGATAAAATAGTAATATAGATCATCAATGCCAGTGCTAAAAACTCTTACAGAAGTCCTTAATCTCATGCATTGTCTCATTCAAGTAAGTTTTATCTATTTTAGGGTAAAATTCTCTTCCAACTCAGGTCCTAAAAAGTAGCTTTTGTACAGTTAATTTCCTTCTTAAGCTCTTTATGTAAACGAAATAGCATTAAATACAGATACAAATACCTGAAGAGGGATTGATTTCTCTCTACATAAGAAATGACTTCTTATGCATGGAAAAGTTCATAGGACTTAGCCCTTATTACATCATAGGATCATTAAGGTTGGAAAAAACCTCTAAGATCATCAACTCCAATGATCAACCCAACACTACCATGACCACTAAACTGTGTCCCCAAGTGCCATGTCTAGATGTTTTTTTAACCGCTCAGCCACTACTCATAAGATATGTCCTCTAGACCACCCACCAGCTTTGTTGCCCTTCTCTGGACCCACTCCAGCACCTCAATGTCTTTCTTATATTATGGTGCCCAAAACTGAATACAGTACAGATTTGGCTTCTATCCTCTCTACAATAATTCTATTAAGTAGTGGAAGACCACAATGAGATTTTATTCTGATCTTTCTCCGAGTTAAACAAACTCAGTTTCTTCAGCCTTTTTTTTTTTTTTTTATCATTTGGTCTAGAGCCCTAATTGCTTTAATGGTTTTCTTTTGGACTTTCCCAGGTTTGACAATCTCTTCATTGCATGGGGAAACTGAAATCTGAAGGCAGCGTTATAGATGAAACTTCACCATTGTTGAGTAGAGGTGATTTAACAGCTCTCACAAGCTTTTTCCACATTCTTGCTAGTCATCCAGCATGTAGTTAGTCTTTACTGTCACAAAGCCATTCTGCTGACTAAACTTTAAATTGTTGTCTGCCAGGGTGTCAGGACTCTCAGTTCCTTTTTTCCAAAACCATCTGTAGCCAGTCCATTATCAATTTGCACTGATGCCAAAGGATGCTTGTCTGAGGAGCAAGGTTTGACACTTGTCCTTGCTGAAATTTACGGGGTTTTTGTTGAGCCATTCCTCCAGCTTTTTGAGATACCTCTGACTGGCAGCCAGTGTACTAGCCAATCCTCCCAGTTTGGCTTTATTCATAGATGTAAAGATGATGCATTTTCTCCCATATTCAAGTTGTTGATGAAGACTTTAAACAGTGTCAGTTCCAGTACTGATCCAACCATGATGCGTGTAGCTTACTACCAGTTAAACATCAAAGCCTTGATCTGCTCTTTGAATTCAGTGTTCAAAGAGTAGTCCTGTAAGTTTTTCATCCACCTTGTAGTCCATCCATCCAAATCATATTTCTTCCATTTTTCTAAGTAGCTGTGTGAAAAGCCTTACTAAACTCAAGGTAAATCATATACACTACTCACTTTAGTCAACCATTTTATCATAGAAAGAAACCAGGATTATCTAGCAGAATTTGCTATTGTTGGCTGTGTCCTTGTCCTGTATATCTTCCATAGAGACTTACTTCATAATTTTCCTTATGACTGGGATAAAGGTGAACTTTCTGTTAGATCAGCTAATTTAGAATGTGAAAAGAAATTCCCTAGGACATAAAATTACAGACTGTATTCCTGACAAAGGTAGAATTACTAGGCTGCACAAAATGGTAATCACAGAAAACCATGAAATTTGAATCAATAATTTTATACTGGTATAAATGGTAACACAATGTTAACAATCACCCAACATGAGAGAAAATATTAGTCTCCATAATCAGCTGCCTTTAGTACCCCTCCTGAAAAACAACGTGAGGAACACTTTTGAAATTAAAATTAGGATAATAAATGAGAATCAAAGATCAACAAGAAATAGGTAGCACTCCATCTGAAGAATCACAGACTGTGTTTGACTTTTGCACAGGCCTTAATACCGACCTCAAGGGGCACCCTGGCATCATATACTCAGGTCAGGTGCAGCACAGACCCTGAGGTGCAATTCCATTTTCTCTTTATCCCTTTTTAGAATCTTGTTCCTTTGTGCAGCGTAGGAAACTAACCTGTCCTTCCTAGAAGACAAGAACGATAAGGATCAGTATGCAAAAGTGTGCCTGAAGAGTGGCAGAACAGGATAGAACATCTTCCTTGCTTCTTTAACTGTGAAAATCTCCCAACAGGACTGGAAACACAACTGGAACTCATGTTTCGGATAGTTTAATATCAATAAATGTAAGCTGGTATTATGGGTTTTTTTGCTAGAAAAGTGTATCTTTATGTTCTTATGAAGGTATTGTAGGATTTTTACAGTAACAGCTTGCATAATGATTTTTAGAGTCTATGGGTACAATAGCAATGATAATTTACCTACATGCTTCAGAAAGCAAACAGCTGCAGAGCTTGATGTAGGTCATATCTCTTTAGGTCATTTGTTCTTTAAGAATTTCTTTCAACATGCAATGCATTTAAAGGTCCCTATTCATGCAGTATTTTTTTTATTTTTGTCAGTGATCTTTATTGTGTGTTGCAATGTATTTCTAAAAGATGCAAAAATGCAACCTGTTTATCAAACAGATAAGATGTAGGTCATGATATTTCTTAGAGTTCAGCTTTTTGGTGCAATAACTAAATAACTTTAAAAATAGTTGCAACGATCAGATTATTTCTCTAATATTTTATCACACATCTCATTTTTAAATGTCAGTGACCCTTCTTCTAACATAAATCATTTGGACTCTATGCTCATAACAATCCACATTGAGAAGAAGAGATAAAAGTATTAATTTCAGCACAGTTGTCAGTTCCTTTTGGGTCCCATCCTGAATTCTTCAGGCAGAAAACAATGACCTGATCTTTACTGTTAAGCACCAACTGGTCACAGATATAACACTCATACTTTATTTTCATTACTACTAGAATAGCCAAAAGGGAAGAACCTAAGACTTTGATAGTCCACTTTTTTTTTTACTTTTTTTTTTTTTTTTCTTTTCTCTCTTTTTTTTTTTTTCTGGCAAAAGAAGGAGAATTTTATAAAAGGAGTACTACATTTCTGATTAGGAGAAATATGTAAAAACATTTTGAACTAAAGCCATATTTCAGACACAAACAAAAGTATCTTTAATCCAGACCTTCCCTTTTAAACCAAGTGGTATACAAAAATTTAATAATAGTTTGTAATGTATATTTAACACTGTTCTCTTTAAGGTGTTATTCTTCAGTTAGTTATACTTTTGCTGAAGAATAGTTTTCACAGCTTTTTCTCATATAACTTAAAGATACCTAGGTCTTGTCACCAGGTAAGCCAAATGTCCCAGCTCTTCTCATCCGTAATGTCAATAAAGGTTTTGGCTTGATTGACTAAACATGAACGTATAGTGCCATCTTTAGATGCCTTAGAGTATCTCAAAATGCCCAAAAGGACTCATGCACTAATACCGCCAAAAATTATTTACCTAGGAATGATCAGGAATGCTAATAGTTGAAATGTCACTCTTTTAAAAACAAAAAAGGAAAATAAAATTAGAAATCACTGAACATAATTTCATTAAAAAGATTTAATTATCTAATGATTTAAATAGATTTTTGAAATGTCATCTTTTAAGTCAACATAATGGTATTATGTTTTATATAACAGTGTAACAATGTATTCATGATATAATATATTGTTTTAGAAATTCTTGAATGGCTCTCCTTTAACATGCTTTCTCAATTGCTTCAAGTTTTAAAAGAAACTCACCACTGTAACTATAGAAATTGAGTTTTATTTTTTACCCATACACTCACAGATATAAAAACCTAAAGGTTTTGGCTAGTAGAGTCAACATATACACCTTTCACTTTCTTTCCTAGAGATTTCTTAAGTTTTATGTCTTAGGGAACTGAAGTCCAAAAAGTAACCTCAATCAAATGTTCAGATTTCATGTCTTCTGAATGATGGTACTATGAAATCACATTGATTTGGTCACACTCCAGCTAAAATTAACCTAGATCTATTGAATACTGCTGGGAAAATTTCTTAAGTACAGTCAGTTTGGAATTAGTGATGCACTTAAACTAGTCATGGATGAACAATAGGTATAGTTTCAAAGGTGGTTTTTTTTTTTAGTATTGCAACAGGCCAAATGTTCTTACCCTTCTCATAACTGCAGCAATTCTTCAGTCAGATGTTATTGTTTCCATTTCTCCATGCCATGCTGTGAGTTCTCCATGACCACTTCCATAAAGAGCTTGCCATGGCATCTTAAACTCAGATTTCACATTCATACCGAATATATCCACACTCCTTCAAGCCTGCATACTTATATATCAGGTTATGCTTTGAGACTCTAGGTGAGGCCTGAAAATGAGGAGCTGGGGAAGGGAAATGAAGAGTAGCATTTTGAAGTGTTTTTGCTAGTATTGAATAGTAAGGTTCTTTTTCCTTATTTTATTCAAGAGACACAATTAGGATGAAAAAGAGTGCTAAAATATAGAGTCTTGTTCTTTTTGATTTGTCTCTTAAGTTTCAGTTCAAGGTGTTGTTGGTCTTTGTTGCATGATTTTTTTTCTTTTTATTGGAGAATATTAGTACAAATTTTATAAAGAGTGTATAAATCTGTGAATAGGCTTAACATTTCTTTAGAGAATCATTTCCTCCCTGAAAAAAAAAATAAAAAAAAAAAATGGACATACAATTTGTGAATACTTTCATCTTTCTCACGTACTCCTCTAACAAATGTTTCTGGGAAAATCTCTCCTATCGCATAATAGAAACTACTATAATAATTTCTATTGTAGTCCTAACACAATCATGGATATATTCCTAAAAGTACTCCTGTACTGCAGCAAACACAGCAGTGTCAAATATCACAAGGATCCAGACAAATTCTTTTGTTGTCTGTTAAGTCTTTATATTGAAACACTTCCTGCCTGTGATTTGCCTTTTTTTCTGAAAATAAGCTCTGAGATCAATCTGTCAGTGCTTGAATCTATCACAGTTTGATTGAAGTTTTCTTTCACTTTCCTTGCTTTTTGCTGCCATACCCAAAACACAAAAGTTTGGAACTTTCTTTGACCTGAATATAAATAACAAAGATCACTGACCTGCAGACTGCTCTTCTCTCTTTATCAACATTTAATGGAAAGGAGGGGGAGGGAAAGGGAAAATGCATGCTGTTAGCTATTATCTTTACAAATGACTTGCTAGCCTTTTATTTGTCTTCTTATGCTTCAAACACTCAAAGGACATTTTCAGAATTTCACTAGATGAAGGTTCAATCTTGAGATGACTTGACAAGCTGTATCTTCCTTAAGAGATTTTGACACGATATTAAGCCATAGTTACAAGCCAATACTTGAATGTGGAGCCCTGGGGAAATCTTTCAAAAGTGGAACACAACATTTACAGCAGGAGGCAGGTGTCTGCACCACTGAAGCAAACAACAATATGATATATTTAGTATCAAAAATGGAAGCAAAACTACTGTCTCTTTACCACTGGGGACAATGGAAGAGGTTGAATGAGAAAAAAAAGCATCCTTTTCAGCCCTGGAGAATTTTAATTTACTGACAGAATGAAATATAGTCTCATCACGGCAGGTGCAGCAAGTGCCAGGTGCTGTTCACAATATTGTCTTTGAATTTATGTGTTTTCGAAACATTGAGAGGATGTGAAGCAGCTGCACTAGCCATGTGGAGAGAAAGCAAAGAGCTTTTAATTAGCAATAAGAGGGCTGTTAATTTCTTTTAGGAGCCGACTTTGCTTTGCACTCATACCAGGATCTCAGCAGGAGCTCTGTGCAGCCCCAAACATACAAAGAAAATCAAGTAAGCTATGTTACAGCAGATTTAAAGCAGAACTGAAACGGAGGCTTTCAGCTAAAGAAATCTTTGGCAATTTTGATTCTTAGATTGAGAAATGAGATTCACAAATGAGGGACTGCCAGAGATTTAAAAATCTGTCAAATGGCTAACTCAAGTGATGCATAATGTGAGACACAATACAAAACATGCATCAGTCCTGCAATGGGATTCCTTCTGGAACTTAATGCAGCGGTTGTTTGGGTTGAAGTACATGCTGGAGATCAAACACTGAAGTAAATTAGAGTCTGAGAAATCTTACATGAGACTGTGTCAGAGATACTAAACCTCTGACACAAATATCAACTTTGGCTTAGACAAGTAATTTAATGTTTTAGAAGTCTGGCACCAAGTATTGCCAAGGTCCAGTCTTTCTGGACAGTACAGATGACTTTCAATTAGAGAAAGCCAGAAGAAAGTGTAACTTATATTGGGTTTGATTCTGTCAATCTCAAAGAGGAAAAAAAGCATACTTTTCTCCTTCATTTTCCATTATTTACTTTTATGCTAAGGACTTATAAAAGTTCTGTTCAGCACTTAAGAGCCACCAGGGACCTCTTTGTCCTTGATTTAGGGACTTTCTCAGCTGAGTTTTTTCCTCTTTCTAATGTGAGAAATGTTAAAATTCTGCGATATGTTATTGGATGACAGGGAAAATGAATTATGAATGTATAAAGAGTCTTATTTAAAACTCATTGAGTTTTGAGCTCTTTTAGCAAGTTTACTATTTTGTAGACCAGTTATGCCCAATAGATTCTATCTCATAATCAAGGAAATACAGAACAGCACATACTGTATACAGGAAGTGTCTGTTTAATGTTTAATGTTTAATCTGAACATCTAATTCCTAAATGAGATTTGTTTATATGTTTACCTTCATGTTGTATGAAAGATACTGTGTTGCACAAAGTTAAACATGTCCATGAGTCTTTAGAGAGTGGGGAGTTAAATATTAAATTAATGCAAACAAGAATAGTGTAGTAGGTCAGGACTGCAGTGTTTGATTTAGTCTTTCATTGCACAGCAGCAATTATCATATTTAACTTATAGTGACACAAAAAATTAAATGAAAAACAACTGATTATGTATCATATCCCCACAGACAGCCTTTCGAGATATGACAGGAATCTAACAAATGACTTTGTCTAGTAAAACATCCAGCTATCTTCTACATTTTACCTAGCATATAGTAGTAATGTGCTATTTAGATTTAGTATCTTTTTGTAATATCAGAAAATAATAAGCAATTTTATGTATTGATTTTACATCTGAATCAAGGACATTTGAAGAGAAATTGATCAGAGTTAATTAGACTACCTTCTGATATAATGTAAAAAAATGTAGGGTTTATAATTAGTGAAGTTAAGTAGAGGGATATAACATTAGCTACTAAATATTTTCGTGTTGTCATGGGACAGTATACAAATTGCTACATATTTATAAACAGAACAAATTAATTAGAAATAGATTTAACAATCCTGATTTATTTGGTTTCATAAGTAGCATAGACTTATGGTTACTTATAATAACTGTTTTGTTAAACCACGGCATATTTTGAAACCATGGTCCTGCTAAAGTAATATTTTTTTGACAGTGCTATTTATTGTTTAAATATTTCAGTTGCACAGATAAGGCTGGTAAACTGATGATGACGTTGATACTTTATTGATAAGATGTATCATTCAGCTTTGCAGTCTCTGTGACGTCCCGATAGACAAAATTAAGAGATTGTTTCCTTTGGATTTCAAGAGGAAAAAACAAATCCAGCATAATATTTGATTTTTGTTTTAGCTGCTGAATTAGTATAACTATATACAATGGGAACTGTATTGTGGTAACTCATGTGAATCCTGTGTCACATTTAGAACAGCTATCACAGTTCATAAGCTCGTAAGAAAAATGGGAAATCTCACCGTAAGCATCATTAGGCAAAACTAAATACATAAATTAATGCTTAGACTCTGAAAGATAGCATCAGTAGTGTTTGTAAAAGTTCAGAAGTCCTGAGCAGCATTTTTGCAATAGTCTGTTCTTTAAAAGCCAAAACTGTTGAAGGATAATTTAAAAAAATCCTCTGAAATGATCACCATAAAGATACTTTCCATCATTTCTTTCTGCCTTGTTATCTCATCACTGATCCATTGTGAAGTTTCCAAGAATACTTAATATTTAGTGTTGGAAGCCTCCAGCTCACCATCTGATGCAGCTTTTCCCAAGGAAGCAGTTATTTTATTTTATTAATATATGTATATATAGTTTCCTATAAAATGCAAGAATCTCTGAGATAGGAAGATACATTCACACCATGGGGAATCACTGAAGAACAACTAGGAAAGACTGTTTATAAGTTCCTTGAACAGTCTCATGAAGAAGTGAGGACAGATAATGGGTTGCAGATGTAAATAGACCTGGATCTGAGAGTTGTACATGTCCCCATGAAAGCCTGGAACACACCTTCTTTACTGTAGTTGATGATTAAGGCAGATGTTGAATATTTTGTATAAAAAATAATGTGGCCAGAAGGACCAACGATGTGATTGTACCCCTATACTCAGCACTGGTAAGGCCACACCTCCAATACTGTGTTCAATGTTGGGCCCCTCACTACAAGAAAGACATTGAGATATCTGAGTGCATCCAAAGAAAAGTAATGAAGCTGGTGAGATGTCTAGAGAACAAGTCCTGTGAGGAGTCACTGAAGGAACTGGTGTTATTTATTCTGGAGAAAAGGAGGCTGAGGATACACTTTCTCACTCTCTACAACTACCTGAAAGGAGGTTGTAGCAAGGTGGGGGTTGGTCTCTTCTCCCAAGTAACAAGTGATAGGACAAGAGGAAATGGCCTCTTGTGGAAGTTGTGCCAGGAGAGGTTTAGATTGGACATTAGGAAGAATTCCTCCATTGAAAGTGTTATCAAGGATTGGAATATGCTGCTCAGGGAAGTGGTGGAGTCACCATCGCTAGATGTGTTTAAAAGAGCTATAGTTGTGGTGCTTAGGGACATGATTTAGTGGTGTATCTGACAGCATTAGGTTAACGGTTGAATTCGGTGATCTTAAAGGTCTTTTCCAATTTAAATATTTCTATGATACTACGATTCTCTCTCATTGAAGAAGTCATCTCAAATAAGCCTCTTAAACAAAGTGATGTAAAATAATTTTACTACTAATAGCCTACTAGTTGCCTGAATGTCAGTATGAGAATTTGTAGAGTTCAGAAGTGTATTATAACAGTTATACAGTGCCTGAAATTAACCAGCAGTTTCCCACTCTTGCTGGGGAAGACTTCGCGTAATTCGGTTTTGTCTATATGTGTTAGAAGTTAACTATTAAGAAGAATTTACAGTTATGAAGATCTCCATGTTCATAGATTGAGAAATTGAGTGAATGAAGTTCCAATCTGAATTTTCTATTACAACTGAAATTACCCAGTGCTTCAAGAATATTGCATTTCCAATAGTCAAGTTATTGTACCGTACTTTGATGATGCCCTGTTTAAGAATATTTTTTTAAATTTTTAATTTAAGTAGTTTTGAGGCAATTTTGAAAATTAGGTATGACAGCAGACAAATTCCAGTTGTCATATCACACTTTGATATTATCCTGGTTATGAATGTATTTCTTTATTTTTAAAATTATTAATTTCTGCTACATCTCTTTGACTCTAAAAATCCTCTTGCCTCCTTTTCACCAGATCCACCATAATGACTTGTGCTAACATGTAGGGACCTTCAAGAATGTCAAAATATTAGTGATGCACGTTCCTGTGATGATCTGTTATAATCTATGGAAGTCATTGCTGATGACTGTGTTGTATTAATAAAAACATTGATGCCATTCCACCCATGCCCAGCAAAACTTAACATGAGAATGAATCAGATATCATTTTATAGTCTTAAATTTTAACAATGTTTGAACAAAGATTAGCATAATATACCAGTGCTTTCTATTGTTACTGGAATATCTCTATCTTATATTTATTACTTTTTTTCTATTTTTGTTCTTTAAAAGTGTCTGAAAATAATTCAATCATTTATTCATATCCCCATATACACAGAGGTGAAATATTATGTTAAGTTCTTATGATCACGTACTTGTTTAGAAATAGTGAAATGCATTCTCAGTAACAATCCACTGATTCAAAGCTGTTTTTCCATGTTACAGACCACTCAGTTCCATTGCTGGCTGAATTCTTAATGTTATCATCCTTCTTTAACTCACTTCTCCAGGCTAGAGGTTAACATCTACTGATATTTTCAACATGTTGACATGTAGTCACAATTCATCTTCCTACAACTGGTGGCTGTTATGGGGAAATCGCACCGTGCCTACTGAAAGAAGTCACATCTTTACTTCACTAGTGAGGCGCATCCAGCATGAAAGTATATGTCAATAGTTTTGTTAGGGATGGTGACTAATAAACATTTTTATGTTCCTCATCTGTCAGCACATCACTCCTTGTCTGGATTTATATTTGACAAACTGCTTATGATGTGGCATCTCAAAACACAAATTGATTACCTCTTCTCTAATATATCGTAATACAAGGAAGAGTCTTTACATTTTACTTTTTACCATTTTTCTTGTGCTCCTTTGTATCACAAAAACTTGCATTTGCCAGAAGCTGTGAATAGTAGAATCACAGAATGGTTTGTCTTGGAAGGGACCTTAAAGAGTATCTTGTTTCAACCTCCCTGTCATGGATAGGGACATCTTCCTCTAACCAGGATACTCAAAGCTCCATCCAACCTGGCCTTGGATGTTTCCACAGAGAGAACATCTGCAATTTCTCTGTGCAACCTGTTCCAGTGCCTCATCACTCACACAGTAAAGAGTGTCTTCCTTACATCTGATCTAAATCTACCGTGCTTTAGTTTAAAATCATAGTCTCGTCTCTTGTCATCACACCCCTTGTAAAAAGTCCCTCTCCAGCTTTCCTCTAGGCCCTCTTCAGAAGCCCTCTCTTCTCCAGGCTGAACAATCATATACTCCAGGCTGAACAACAGATCTATCATTAACTTATGATTTTGCATTTTGTTCATGTATTGTTTATTCTTAGTCCAGAAATAATTTACATCATGCAGGGTTCGTCTCTCCATTCATCCACTCACAGCCAGGTAAATGCACAAAACTCAGGTTTGTATGTTTCATTATTCATGCTGCCTACAAAAATGAGGTTGTATTTATCTGCACACTGTTATGGTTCTGTATATTCTGCTTCAGATATGTAAAACGAGTGTAGTCACCCCAGGCTCCATTTAGTCAACGAAAGGGTGGGCAAGGGAGATGATACAAGTTGGTGGCAATTACTGCTTCTACATCACAACTATATGGTCACCTACTGATTTAATGGAAGCTTTACATAACCTTAGTGCAACAGCATTCCCAGTGAAGAGGTTGTATAAGTATTGATGTGATTTCTAAGCCACAACCCATATACGTATTTAAAACTTGAATGTACATACTATGTGTGTGCTGATATTGAAATACATTTATTATAAGGTTAGCTACTGAAAGTCTATTATTGTAATTCTCTGTGGTTCAGTCATTTTAGCTCAAGCTTCACTAATCTAAGACAGAAGTAAAATTTAGGTTAGAGGATTCTGAGTAAATGGTAAAACATCATGTATCATTCACTATACAATTAACGTATCTTCCTTTGAGTTGGAAAAGATAAGTTAGCTGTGACTCTGGACAGAAAGCTATTTAATAGAGTGAGATGAACTGGAACCATTTGTGGTTCTCGGTTTGTTTTTTAACATTGTTTTGTTGGATTTATGCCTACAGAACCATGCACCTTACTTTAATTCAGGATTCTGGTTGTTTCATGTCCTGATTTTGCTTCTAAGCTTCATCTTGAAAGAACTGTTAAAAATTTCCATGACGGTGGCAGCAGAAAATAAGAGCTTCATTCCTTCAGGCTATGTAGGAATTGTACTGTTCTTTTTTTGTCTTTCTTTTCTTGACATATCCTTTATATGCCTTTGAGTGTGAGCTTACAGGCATTCTTTTAAACTTGGAACATAATGTGATATGTAAATTATTTAGAAGTAAATATTTTTGTTATGAAGAAAAGTAAAGAGACTATGTGACTTACTCTGGTAAGAACGATAGTTTATGCTTTTGGGAATAATTCTTCAAATCATCTGTGCAGAAGCATGTAAAAAACCAAACAATTGTTAGATTCCTGAGAGAAAGACTAAAGGACAAAAGAACCTGGATCAGAAGTGATTTCTACTGTTTTAGTCATGTAAGCTAGCTACTATATACTATTACCATTTCATTACTCACTCGCAAGAGCTATTTTATTACATTATTTTTGTTTTACAGCTCTTTCGAGAATTTTCACCAAGGCTATCTTTAACCACCCACTATAGTATAGTAAAGGTAAATATAGCTTAAGTCCTAGCAATTTAAATATAATGGACAGACAGAATATATAGAGCAGTAGAAAGAAACAATTAAAAGTTGGTCTACAAAGACTTCATAATCATGTCTCAATCTACATCAGTTGATACACAGAAAGATTAGGTATCTTTAGGTAAGTCATGCAGAAAGAACTGAATGTGAAAATTAAGTGAAACAGTTTAAATTTGCAGACTAGATCCATGATGCTTTGTCCATGGGTCCTGTGCTACACAGGGCTTGTGACCAAGTGCTGCTTCCATCTTCTATTGCTTTTCTAGCCAGCAATGGGAGGACTTTTCTCTCACAGGCAATGCTGGGTAAACCAAGTTTCCAGCTTTGGAAGGCAGTGAACTAACATATACTACACGGAATATTACAGGATAACATTGAACACAGAAGTATTCATTTCTTTCCCAGGTACTAGATAGTGGTATTTTTTAATGATTGTCTCTTTCCACTGCAGTTTTAGGCAATGAGGCAATACCATTTATTTCAGATATCATAAGGTGAATATGATACAACCCTCCATTCATCTGTTACAGTTACTCGAGCTTTAAAATGAACGGAAAATGCAAACTAATTTGAACAAATGAACAAAGGGTCATGAACCTTCCAGTTCTAAATTGGTGATCTAAGATCAAATTAACACAGTGAAAACAGAGAGTATTTTCTGACAGAGACAACTAATACAGTAACGCAGTCCCAGAAACAGTTCACCTTCATTCCTTTGACATTCACTGGCACTGCTGATGTGGGAATGAAAAACATCTAAAATCACTGAAATACAGAGAATTGACCAATAAGCATGTAGTTTTAATATTTAATGCTGGAAGTGGGAAAACGTAATTCACCAGTACAGATACAACTGAAACTTTTAATTTACTTCATATTTTTCATGCATATAAAAATTTGGGAAGTACAAGAGAGTAATTGAAAACATTTTCACAGAACCACAGAATGTTAAGGGTTGGAAGGAACCTCGAAAGATCATTTAGTCCAACACCCCTGCTAGTAGGTCACACAGGAATGAGTCCAGATGAATTTTGAATGTCTCTAGAGAAACAGACTCCACAAACTCTCTGGGCTGCCTGTTCCAGTGCTCTGTCACCCTCACTGTGAAAAAGTTCTTCATTACATTTACCTGTAACCTCCTATGATCCAGTTTACACCCATTGCCCCTTGTCCTATCATTGGGCATCATTGAGAAGAGCCTGACTCTATCCTCCTGACACTTGCCCTTTACATATTTATAAACATCAATGAGTTCACCTCTCAGTCTCCTCTCCTCTAAGCTAAAGAGACCCAGCTCCCTCAGCCTTTCCTCATAAGGGAGATGTTCCACTCCCTTCATCATCTTTGTGGCTCTGTGCTGGACTCTTTCAAGCAGTTCTCTGTCCTTCTAGAGCTGAGGGGCCCAGAACTGGACACAATATTCCAGATGCAGTCTCACCAGGGCAGAGGAGAGGGGGAGGAGAACCTCTCTTGACCTACTAACCTCACCCCTTTTAATACACCCCAGGATGTCNTTAATACACCCCAGGATGTCATTTGCCTTCT